>WBMZ01012818.1:0-127286 GCA_013400975.1 Atrichornis clamosus | reverse complement strand
AAAGCAAACAAGGGATTGTTATGAACAGCCGTTTGTGGGAGCAGACAGTGCCTCTGATGAGCTCAGGAAGAGCTGAACCCAGGTGCTGTCCGTCAAGGCCCAGGACTAACAAGCTCTGATCACATTTCAGTACAGCCTAGGGGTGGGGGGGTGGGGGTGCACCACCACAGCTCCTCATGATTTGTTATTTATTATCCCACTTCCACCAAAATTGCAGGGATCTAATCAGAGTGCAGAAGCCAGAGCGGGTAATTCCAGTGATCAGTCACATGCTACCAATAAGGAATAACAAACAGCTGGAGTGACCACTCCAGATAATCCATGGGCTCAGTGACCACTGGGCAGGATCTCAGGCTGAGCATCCCCTCAAGGCCATCTTTAATGCCAAGCCTTTGGCCATCCCATCAGCGCTTGGATTATTTATACACTCAGGATTTGAGCACAAGGCTCTGGGTCAGGGCTGAGCTCCCTCCTCTGCCTGCCAGCACCTTGCTGAGGAGATGAGGAGAAAATGAGTAAATATCAAAGAACCCTCCTGCACTCTGGAATGACATAAAAAGTTCTGATGAAGATAAACTTTCCTGGTCTAAGAATGAGGGAGAGCACTACATCACAGGACCACCTGGAGCAACCTGGGATAGTGGAAGGTGTCCCTGCCCACGGCAGGGGACTGGAACTGGATGGTCTTTAAGGTCCCTTCCAACCCACATCTTTTGAGGATTCCATGCCACATGGTACTGTGGGCCTTCCTTCCCTTTGAAAACCAAAGGGGATCACAGTTTTTTCAGAGCTGCTGGATTGTACCTATACATATAAATACAAATGTATATTTCCTCCTTTCAGCAGGAATTTTGCCAAACACTCCCCCATGTTGCTTCTTTTAAAATCTTTTTTAAAGTGTACCTGAGCTCATATGTGTCTGCTGCTTTCAGCATATGGCAAGACACAAGGGATTTCAATAAACACATAATTATTTAATGATCTAAGTGACAGACAGCTGAAGGAGCCCCAGAACTTGCCCATCTGGATGTTGACCCTACCACTGCACCTGGCACTGCCTCAACCAGTCCCTTGGGTGGCTGCTTGTCCCTGGTACTCCCAGCTGCCTTGGGATACTCTCCCACAGTGCTGCCTTCACCCTGGCTTATGTCCTGCTGCCGTTGAGGGCTGAAGGGATCACTGCTGCCTCAGGGTTTAGCTGCTGCTCCCTTCTAGTTTCCCCCTGGACCATCTCTAACACACTCAAGGACCCTTGTCTTACACATGCTGCTTCAAAACCTAAAGCTTTCTCCCAGAGTAGGGAAACCTCTGTTTTTGCCCCACTTGGAAAGCTGGAAAAAGCCTGTCATGTCTTGTCCAGCAAGCCCAGCCTGAGTTAAGCCACGGATGAGGAAACTCCTGCAAAGGATGGAGAGCGTCCATCAGAGGCTGACCTGGCAGTAAGCAAAGTCCCTTTCCAGGAGGTCACAGCCAGGGTGGACCCTTGGCTGTGTCTCCTTGCGGGTCTGTACCTGAAGGGAAGTGGGCAGGAAGGAATGAAGAGAGTTTGAGTGGAATTTTACAGTGGCCAGGGTCAGGAACAAACCTCTTCTCATGAGGGACACTGGACTGTCCAGTTTCCCTTTTTAAGGCAGGATATTAAAACAGGATGAGCCTGTGGATGGGAGAGGATTCCTGATGATCCACTGTTATTTGCCCCAGTAATGAACAGCTGAAGAAAACAGCACCACATTATCTCCTTCCTTGAAAAGTAACACAATCCCATGACTTGTGGCTGATTTAAGCTGTCCTGTAAAAAGCTGAAATCCATGTCATGAGGATTTCTCAGCTGCAATGACTTCCCACTTGTGGTTCCCACCAGGATGCTTCTTTTTCCCTTTTTCTTGGGAAAAGTTCTGCCACTTCTAAGGGGCCTCAAGGGGTTCTCCTCTCCTGGATGTCCACCCTGAGATAACACCTCGGCTGTCTCCTGGAGTACCATTATCTCCTGTTAGATCCTATGAATCACTCCAGACTAAAAAGATGCAGGAAATTTAGCACCAACCCTGTAATTAAGAAAATCCATAACCATTGCAAGGGAAAGCAGGTCAGCCATCCTGACACAAGATACACAACACAGCATCATCCTGGGGTCTTGAATAAAGATCCTAAAACACAGGAGGCAATATTGTCTTCTAGGTTTGGCAATGTTCCTAATGAATTTTCAAACAGAAATTATTAAAACCAGCAAGTTTTTTGCTTCAGTAGGACCAAGACACCCAGCCTTCCTCATTGCATGGGCTAAATGCAGAAGGGAAGTTAATCAGGTTCAGATAAAAGTAAAAAACCCAAACAAACCAGCAAACAAATCTCATCCAAACCCGTAGAAGCAAAGAGTTTGCTGTGACTCCTTCCCCCGACTCCTTTTCACTTTCATCCTCCTGACCTTTTCTGTTCCAGCCAGGAGGGAATAGGAAAGTTCGAAGAAAGCTATTCCTGCGTTATTTTTAGCAGAGCCAGAAGAAAAGTGACTGGAAATAATCCATGAAAGCAAGCTTTCACCTTGATTTTCAGCCTCTGGAGATTTCGATAGCCTTGATAGCAATCACAACTTAACCATAGGCATAGAAAATGCTGAGTGATACCAAGAGCATAAATTGAGCTCTTTCTTTCTTTCCTCCCGCTCCACATTAAAAACCCGGCAAACCATCAAAGGGAGACTGAGGGAAACACTTTCCCCCACCAGCCAGTGACTTGGTGGCCACCCCACAGCAGGGAAAGCCAGTTTTGCCTGGGCTTCAGGCCACTTAAGCAGCCAGCAAGAAAATTCTACAATACAATCAAGTGGATTCAAAATAGATGCTGATTTTCAAATCTTCCACAGGTGTCTTGTGGAAAAGGTCAATCTTTCCCAACCAGGATTAAGAAGAGCTCTTCTGAGGAACCTGGTCTAGTGGGAGGTGTCCCTGCCCACGGCAGGGGATTGGAATGAGGTGAGCTTTAAGGTCCCTTCTAACCCAAAGCATTCTGGGATTCTGGCACTGACTGACTGCACAGGGACCTCTGCGTTTCTCTGCCCGTCCCCGACCCACAGGCACCAGTCCAAGCAGTCACTGGTGGGACCCAGGCCTCAGCTGCATGTGTGAGAGACCAAAGGAATTCATTAGGAGAAGCTGCACTCCCAAGGTGCTGATAATAAGAACAATATGAGGGCTGATCCCATTAAGTCAATCTTCTCTGCTGGTTGCTGCCATCTGATGTCTCCCACTTCCCATTGCTCCTTGCTGCCTGTTCCCATTGCAGGGCTAAACCCACTTTATTTCTGCTGCTCTGTTTTAAAGTGACCTTCTAAATGAGACTGACTCATTGGCTGGGTTTCAAAAATCCATCTCTTCCCCACTATCAGCTTTTTTCCTGCCATCAAACACCTCCTCTTCCCTCTGTGGCCAGGGCTGCTAAGAGCATTTCTTCCCACAGTGGTTATCCCGAGACTCTCATCCAGATCAGAGGTGGCAAAAGCCCTCCTGTCCTGATCCTGGCCCAGCCTGGTGCTGCTGCATCCCCATCTCCTGCTGGATTCACCCCGTGCATGAGGCATCAGGTGCAGCCACCTTATCCTGACTCAAGCTGGTTTTCCTCAGAGCAGGCAGAGGCAGGATCAGTCCCTGGCATGGAGCAATCTCCCGGCCATGTCAATCCTTTTAATGGAGTGGAGGGAGCCCAGCCCTCTGGGAAAACCAGCACAGACTGGTTTGCATCCACTACAGTCAGGCCTGCTGCTGCCTAAAGAGGATTCAACTGCAGTTGGCTGGGCCCACAGACCCTCCAAGAGATTTTTTTTCCCAGTTGGTGGCTTTTCTTCGCAATCTGCATCAGCCTGACTCCAAGAAGCCACGCTGTGCACCTCCACTGCTGGAAAACTGTCCCAGGGGAAAGGAGCCAAGCTGGCTGTGTTGAGAGCACAGCATCCAGTGGATCCTGGGATGACCCATGATGCCATCCCCTCCTCATGGTGGGAAATAGCTGCTCTGGGCATTTGATGAAGGTCAGGGGAGGATAACACACCAAAAAGCAACTTACCCCCAGCACCTGCCCTTGGGCCAGTGGTGGAGCCCTCCCAGGGAGCCACAAACCCCATCCCAAGCTCCCCTCACCCTGACTGGGAACAACCAGGGCAGCAGCAACCAGCAAGTAGAGAGGCATTAAAAAAAAAAATTCCACTTTGCTGAGTTTTAAACCATTTCCCTGGATCGAAGAGGCCCTGGTGAGTGTTGTCGTGGCAGGGGATATTTATTGCTGTCTCAGGAAATGTTTCATTATTCTTTGGTAAGTGGCGGCCATGAATTCCAGCCTGTCTGCCCGGCCATAAAGGGGGCCATTGGGCAGATTATTTCCGGCAGGTGGGCTCTGCTGAGGGATGAAGCATCACCTCCCAGCTCCGAGGATCTTGTGCCCGTCCCCACTCCATGGCAGGGAACGAGACCCACAGATTCCCTGGGGAGAGGGTGGATGGGCAGTCAAGCAGGCTGAGGGGTTGCTCCCGATGGATTTGCAAGGAGGGAAAACACCACGAGCGCATTCAGCAGGTGCTCTGAATACTCACCAGAAAAATAACAACCAAGGTGAATTCCATGCTCAGCAAATGAGATGGAGATGGAAAAGGCAGAGAGTCCAAGCCACCAGCTGGATGGGACCACTGGGGACACGAGGCAGGTTCCAGTGAGTCACTGGTGAGGCTCCTTTTGTCATCACACCATCCAGCTGCTCTGGAACAGGATGGGGAGAAACAAACATTTAATCCCTTTTTTTTTCTCCCTGTGAAAATATCTAATCACTTTCTGAGTCTAAGTAAGTTCCCAGTACCTAAAATCTCCCATGGCAATGAATCCTGCTTTTTAACTGCCTGCTGGGTAGAGAGTTTGCTTCTTGGAACTTCTCTAGATCTTCCCTGTATCTGGAATGGAAGGGATGGATCCAGAGGGACACATGGAGAGGTAGGCCTGCATGAACCTCATGAAGATCAACAAGTGAAGTGTGCCAGGCCAGGCTGGACGGGGCTTAGAGCAACCTGGTCTAGTGGAAGGTGTCCCTGCCCTTGGCAGGGGTTGGAATTGGATGATCTTTAAGGTCCTTGCCACCCCAAACCATTCTGGGATTCTGCAATACTCCTGATACCAAGTATTTCTTGAACTAAGCCATCATTGCTGATTAATTCTTCAGCTCTACAACACAAATGATTTCATGTCTGGCACTGCCTTTATCAATCCTTGCCTTCTGTGGATAATTTTCTAGGCTTCTTCCCATCCATTTTTTGTGGGCTACTCACAAATTACTCCAGGCAGGAGATACCAGACATTCATTAAGCAGAGCAATGCCATTCCCCTTTCTATCCTCTCTTACCTCCCTGGTTTCTTTGGACTACTCTGGACCAGAAGTGTCATTTTGATAGATATTTCCAGCATAACTCTCAGAGCTTCTTCCTGAGCAGTAATAGCCAGTTCAGAGCCCAGTGATATCCCCCCTGTGCATTGTTTTTCATTCAGCAGCCTTGAATTTCATCTGCCATTTTATTATCCTCTCACTAAAAATCAGAAGGTCCTTTTCCTATTCTTGAGGTTGGCTGTGTTTTAATATTTTTCGTATTAACTAAGCATTGCCATCAAATGTTCTTTTTTTTTCTTTTTACCCTGGACCCACCTGGACTCCCCAAATTCAGGGGGATGCAGCTGGATTGATGCACACTGAAAGGCCTGTTGATATTAAATTGTCACTAAGTGCAAAAGCATCTTCTCAAGGCTCGAGAGGGTAGAGGGTGCAGGTGACAAAGTCACATCTACCATCCTGCACAGTGGCTTTACAGATAATAAGGTTGTTGAATTTTAGCATAAACTCCAGCTGAAATGAGAAAAACCCTCTCTAAAACAAGTAGTCTTTTCAAATTCCTTGTAAACTCTCCTCTGGAGCTTTAACTGTGGTGTTTACCAGCCACTCTGTGAAAGAGGCTGATTTCAGAGCCTGGGGAAAACATGAGGTTTGGGTTTGAAAGTGCAAGGGAGGGAATTACCAGGGTAAATCCAGTGCAGCTGGGGGCAGAGACTCAGGGTTTAAAGGGTTTCCCAGCACGGAGGTACTGGGGTTTTAGAGCTGCTGAGTCCTTGCCACCTAAAATCAGGCTTGGTTGGGTTTTCTGTTTTTGAAAAATACATCCAGTGGCAATGAGTCCTTTAAAGTGTCAGGCCTCAGCAGGGAAAGGCTGTGCCTGCCAGCACATCTGGAATAAGCCTTCCAGATGTGCTCCAGCACGCACCCTCCCTGACCAGGGCTCCTGGTCTCTCTCTGTAGGGATTAACAGAGAAAAGTCCTTTCTCCCAGTGACAGAACGTGCCACCAGCATGTCCAGCAGGAACGGAGCATGGAAGCGCTGGAAATGAAAATGGCACACGGAAAACACCGCACAAAACGCTCTGTCTTCGTTTACGGCCCTGCCAAGCTCTCTGGTTCCCTGGTTTTCAGAAACAGCTGTTTTCTAAACCCTTGTAGCCGATGGGCCATGGACACTTTGGAAAACTGCCCATTAAAATGAGCCATGGGCCCTCTGTTAGCCATCCCTCAAAGCCAGGGGGGAGAAAACAGTTTATTAATGGCTAAAGGATGCGTTTCCTCTATAATGAGCCCTTCTCCAGTATTGAAGAAAAGCCATGTCTTCCTTCCCTTTCCTAATAAATGGCTTCTTTAGAGTTTAATTAACTTCTCCCTGCTCTTCTTTTGTGGCAAATTGTCACCCTGACCATGAGACAAACTCTGTTTGTTCCTTTATCTGGGAGAGCACTGGCCTGTCTGATAAACTGCTCAGCCTAATTTTCTGGGGCTTTTTCTCCTTCCAGTTTGTGTATTCCAGGGAGGGAGGCAGTAATAACAGAAAGTGATGCTTTTGGGCAGCTGGATACCTTTGGGACTGGGAAGGAGCACCTCCTTAAATACAACCCGGACCATGCTCCCACAGCGCGGGCAGGGGCTGGGAATGGGAACCCACCAGGACCTGGGTCAGGCTCTCTGCCTGCTCCTTTGTTTCCTTAGGCTTGAAAACAAACCTGGAGGAAACAATTTGCGCCCTTCCAGGAGTACAGGATTTTGTATTTTCAGCAGTGCTTGTCTGTCCCCCTGTGTGTGTGTAAATATAGCTCAAAATCAATAGGAGTGAGATTAGGTCACTGTATTTCTGAGAAATGTGCTCCTGATAGCTCATAAACTCAACCAGCTCCTGCTCCTTCACTCCTCCTGTGGTGCTCCAGGACCAGCCACGTGTGCCAGGATGGTGGCACAGCCTGGAGAAGGCAAAGGCTGTTCTCTTTTTAAAAGGATGAATTTGGGCCAAGTCAAGAGGGACCAGCACAAATTTCTGCTTTGGCTTTCCAGCTCAGCTCTCAGCCCATCCCACAGCAGAAGGCAGGAGCAGGAGCTCCCACCTTAGAGCAGGAAGGAGACAGGAACTCACAAGCAACACCTGGAGAGATGGATGGCTTTTCCATGCAATGCCTGGACTCCTTCTTGGGTGAAGATCCCAGGGCCACCTCGTTAGACCCGAGACACCCTGGCCTGAGTGGCGCCGGCTGATGGATTGTGCCAGGCTGGGGGCAGCGAGGGGTTTTTGTGACCCAAGTGCAGTCATGGTCTCCAGCAGGCAGACAATCCCAGGGGACGTGTCCTTCCTCCCACCCAATCAAAGTTAATTAACGGTGGCCATAAATAAACCACTCCAGACAAACGAGAACATCTGAGCTGCCGCCGGCACAAAAGAAGAAAAATTAGGGAAAGGAGAGCTTTTTGCAGTACGTTTCTGTTGAAGGGATAAACAGGCAAGGGCTGACACTCACTTTTTTGGATACACTGGGTGAAATGGAGCTGCTGAAGAAGGATGGGCCAGCATGGAGCATCCCAGGGGAATGACAGCATTTCTCCCTTTTCTGTGCTCAGCACAAGCTCTGCCACCACGTGCAGCTGAACTCCAAGGACTCTCCCCCACAGACATGATCCTATATGGTCTGCCCTAACCCTGCCTCGTGTATCCAACTGTTTTATCCCACCTCCTACACCCCTGGTGGCATAACTGAAAACACTGTGCGTATTTGATACCAATCACATGAATCCACCACCATGTGAGGCCTGGATGATTACAGGACTGATTATCAGGGCCTCTCCCAGCCTCGTGCTCATCCTGTCCCTGCTAGGCCCTGCCTGGGCATTTCCTGGGATCCCCACCCGGAGGTCTAATCACCAGCCTCTCAGAGCAGCTCTTAGGCCCTCCTAATTGGCACGTGACAAAGTGCCTGCCACACGTTGGTCAATACCAATTAGCATACTTATTAAATGAACGTATTTGTTGGCAGCAGTTATCTAATTACCTTAACAAGTGCATCAGGGAGAGGCATCAGTCCCGGCGGAGTGGGAGGAAAATGAGCTGCTCTGGGATAAGGGGGACGGGACAGGACTTTTGGAGCAAGTCCAGCGGAAGGCCACAAAGATGATTAAAGGGAAAGAATATCTATCCTATCAGAAAAGGCTGAGAGAATTGGAATTGTTCAGCCTGGAGAAGAGAAGCTTTGGGGAGAACTTAGAGCCCCTTCCAGTGTTTAAAGGGGCTCTGAGAGAGCTGGAGAGGGACTTTGGACAAGGGCTTGAAGTGACAGGACAAGAGGAATGGAGAGTTTGATGGGATATTGGGAAGAAACTGTTCCCTGTGAGGGTGGTGAGGCCCTGGCACAGGTTTCCCAGAGCAGCTGTGGCTGCCCCATCCCTGGAAGTGCCCAAGGCCAGGTCGGACGGGGCTTGGAGCACCCTGGTCTAGGGGAAGGTGTCCCTGCCCATGGCAGGGGGTTGGAACAAGACGAGCTTTAAAGGTCCTTTCCAAGCCACACCATTCCATGACTCTCTGAAAGCACGGCTCCCTGTGCAGGACCCACTGTGAAACACAGCTGAGTTTGCTGAGCAGCTCCCAGCTCCCACCACTTCCAGGGTAACCTGACTCAGACATCTGGGGCTTTCTTCCTGCAGAATTAATTTCCTGGGAGCCAGGGAACGGGAGTAATGAGAGAGGCCAAGACACCTGAAATTACATTTACCAGGCTATACAAGGCTGCTGCTTTTTACTTCTTTCTCTCTTTTTTGCATATCACCCCCCAGGCTGAGCTTAGCCCATGGGTACCACTGTTATCAGACAGCAGGCAGAGGGGAGAGTTGAGATGATGTTCATGCCTGGGAACCTAAACAGACCCTGTGCACTGTTTTATTTTAATGCTCATGAAAGTCTGCAATTCTGACTTTTTTTCTTTTCCTCCTTGGAATTTGTATGGCAGACCCTGGCTGGTGGAAGATTCTCTTCCTTTTACATCAGGGCTGGCATGGAATCAGAATCATGGAGTGGTTTGGGTTGGAAGGGACCTTAAAGAACATTTCATTCCACCCCCTGCCATGGGCAGGGACACCTTCCACTATCCCAGGTTGCTCCAAGCCCCATCCAACCTGGCCATGGACACTTCCAGGGATGGGGCAGCCACAGCTTCTCTGGGCACCCTGTGCCAGTGCCAATGACTCCTCCCTCTGCAAGGGAGAGAGGGACTGCCATAGTGGGAGAAGATGCCAGTTTTGCACTTTCAGATGTGAAAATGAGCTGGAACAGAGGGTTCTGGCTGCTACAACAGACCCAGAGCAGAGTAAGGGGCTGGGGGAAGAGTGAGGAAAATATGTGTTCATGTTGAAGCAGCACCCAGCTTTACTCACCATTTCACCTTTTCTGTTCAGCCTTGACTTTTTTCCCCCCTCCATTTTCCTTAAGATTCTCCACCTCTTGACAAGCTTAGAAGCACCATCAGTCCCTTCCAGAGGCTGATCCAGGATGGATGGAGGACATCACTCTTACTGCTGAGTGTCCTACACATCGAATGCAAGCAGCACGCTGAGTAACTCATCTTTCCTGGGTGCCTATTAAGCAAAAATTAAAAGAAAATTACATGGAGAAGTCAGCACCAAGGAGGAGGGGACGGGTTGTAATTATCTGGCTACTAATTGGCGTAAAGTTCCAGTTTAATGCTCTCAGGCCCGTATCACTATTTCCTAGGGAAATTTTCTCTCTATTAGCTTTGGATGAGAACTGGGATTCTCTCTAGAAGATCCCAGTCCACCCAAAGAGGTGACTTTCAGCTTCGGTCCCCCAGCAGGCTTTTGTTTTCATGCACTGAAGGGTCGTTTCTAACATGGCTTCATCTGCCCAAGGCGGAGGTGGAAGAGCCAAATTTTACCATTTACCATCAAATGATGACAACCAAGTCACGACCCTTTTAATATTCAGCCCACATGGAAGTGTTTGCTCCAAATACAAAACTCAGGGATAAAAGAACCTCAAGGGATTGTTCCCTATGGCTCCTGCCAGCCCTGGAAACTCCCTAGGGAGAGGTGAGAACCTCCTGCCCAAGCAGCTGCTCATCAAAAACTGCCAATTAAACAGAACCAAAATGTTCCAAGCGAACATCCATCAAATCCCGTGGAGAATTCCAGGGAGTGATGTGCAGGTCCCCGCCAACTCACCTGGCAAAGGACCAGGCAACCCATCCTCCTGCTCCATGGTGCTCCTGCCATGCAGGATTCAGCTCTGCCACGGAAAAGTGGGAAGCTGCAGATGTTTGCTGTTAAACTGAGACACACAGGTATTCCCAGCTCTACCAGTAAGGTGGGAAGCGTGGCCTTTCCTCCTCAGGAATCCCACAGGCAGCTGGAAGATGCTGGAGCAGCAGGCAACTCTGCTGTGCTATTACAAACTGGGGGAGAGAGGAGAAGAAAATCAAAGTTTTTAAGTTTTTCTTTGCCGAAACAAGGTATTTCCACGGGTAAGTCAAAGCACTCGCAATTTTGCATCGGATTTCCTCCGGAAGTCAGAGGTTTCCTTCCAAGGGGGAAAGGCAGGTCAGCCCTGCTCCAATCGATACAAAAACACCCTCCAAGCTGCTCTTGCCAGCCCCCCAGCAGGAACTGATTTTGCTCAGGGACCTAAAGATTTATCTTTACTCTATGGACCCATCTCCTTTAATTCCCAATCAGGAGAATACCACTTACTAAACTGAACTAGGGGGATAAAAAAGGAAAAAAGGGAAGTAGGGGAGAAATAGGGAAAAAACAAACAGGAAAAGACACCATGGGAAAAAAATGGAAAAAAAACCCCCAGGAAATAGGAAAGAGGGATTTTATTCAGTTCACAGCTTGGAAGCTCAGAGCAAGGAATAAGGAATTCTCCCTTCATGCCATGGTTCTCCATGGACAGTGGTAACATAGAACTACATGTCTTTTGGAAAGAAAGGCTTCCACTGTGGCTCACTGTCAGCATTCCAAACCCTTAAGAATTAAAAAAAAAAAAATCTGAATTGTTTTTCTCTGCATATGTCCCCTTATTTCCAAACCCAGTAGAGCAAACTTCTCTGTGCTACAACAAGGCCTAGGAATCTTCTCTGTCACCTGACTCCAGCAGTCAGAGCCACGAATCCCTGCCCATGGCATGGGGGTTGGAATGAGATGGTCTTTAAGGTCCCTTCCCAAACCAAACCTTTCCATGACTCTACGAGAAAATGAGGATTTTACGAAACTTCAGAGAAAATCCCCAGCTGTGGAGGCTCAGCACACTGCTCTGGAAAAGACTTCACTTTGTCACCTGTCCCAGAGGAGTCACTCCCTTTAAAATTCTAAATTATTTCTAATCCCCACCTAGGCTGACAAGTTGATTTTTCTGTGTGGTTTTGTATCTCGGCAAGGAGAACGGAAACACCAGTCCCACCATCAGAGGCATCAACAGCTGTATCCACCCAGGATGGGGATTTGCTGCTGGATTCAGAGCCTGCCAGCTCTGAAAACTTTCATTTCCAAAGGTGCTCAGGAACCTGCTGCTGCAGACACCACGGGAGCAGAGGAAAATGCCATGGGAATGTGAGCTGGGGAACATGGCAACAGCCTGCGAGTGGAAAAAGGCCACAGGATGCCCCGTGCTGGAAAAAAATCCTCCCCTCAGCCAGGGCCGAGTCACAGCCCCCTCCAGCCCTGTCAGGAGTGACAGGGAAGTGCTGCCACCACTTTAATTCACTGGGCAGCTGCAGAGCTGGAAGGGATCCGAGGAAGATCAATGTGCCATTAGGGAAAGCACCGAGAGCTGCCAGTCAATACCCTGGAAAGACACTGCTGCCTGTGACAACCCCACCAGCAACCTGCTGGTATTGACACAAGAACAGCAGCTTTAAAGCCCAGCAGCTCCTGCTTCCCTCCTCCCCATTCTGAGTAAATTAACCCCAAGTCTCTTTGTTTACCCTCGCCCCTAATAAGCCCTCGTGGCTTGCAGAAATTGGTATTCCATGCTCTTTCCTGAGCAGGCAAGAGACTTTGTTCCCTTTCATCCCGGGAAGTAGAAGGGTTTAGATAGTCTCAGAATACCAGAAAGCAATTTATTGTGACCTAGACTGTTCCTGCACTGTCATCTCTTGGCTCCAGCACGTGGGAAGCTCCATTAGCTGGAGCGGCAGCTGACAGCTCATCCCTGTGGCACCGGGAGCAGCCCGGAGCGGTCTGACCCTGGACAGGGGACAGCACGACGGCACACGGCCGCTCAGTGCCCAAGCAACACCCTCCAAAGGTCTGAGCTGCAGCAGAGCTGGACACAGCAGTTGAGAGCGTGGGGTCACTGCACATCCCAAGTCCCCGATGAGGACGTGGGAGAGACTCGGCAAGGAATCCAGTCATAAAATCAGCACAGAATGGTTTGGGTTGGAAGGGACCTCAAAGCCCACCCAGTGCCACCCCCTGCCATGGGCAGGGACACCTTCCACTATCCCAGGGTGCTCCAAGCCCCGTCCAACCTGGCCTTGGACACTTCCAGAGATCCAGGGGCAGCCACAGTTTCTCTGGGCAACCTGTGCCAGGGCCTCCCACCCTCAGAGGGAACAATTCCTTCCTAACAGGCCATCTAACCCTGCTCTCTGGTAGCATGAAGCCATTCCCTCTGGTCCTGTCACTCCATCCCTTGTCCAAAGTCCCTCTACAGCTCTCCTGAAGCCCCTTTAAGTACTAAAAGACCCTAAAAGGTCACAACAAGGTCACCCTGGTGATTTCTCCAGGCTGAACTATCCCAGTTCTCTCAGACTTTCCTTGTAAGAAAGGTCCTATTTAGGACCTATCCTCATTAGAGGCTCCATCCCTCTAATCACCTTCATGGCCCTCTCCTCTGAACTCACTCCAACAATCCTGTCCCACTTATCCCAGGGCAGCACCAGCTCTACTCCAATGATCCAAAAGGCACATTCAGTCCTTTCCCCCTCAGCAGGAAGAAGATATTTGCAGTGATGGATTCTCTCTGCTCTTCCTAAGCTGCTGGGTGAGTTCAGCTCTTTGCACCCTCCTGCCTGGAAAGTTTCTTTAGAAAGGAAAAGTGAAAGCAGAGAACATCACAGAGCAGAAAATAGTTCCAGGAAGGGCTCTCAAAAACAGCACCATGTCAGAGTGTGTGTCCCTTCCAGCTTCCCCAGTCTGGCTCCATCATCCCCTAGAAACAGCGACCACACTGCAAACACACTGAGCTATCCAGGACAAGTCTTGCTGCAAACCAGGCCAGGAGCACCAAAAAGCAGCAGCCACTGGTGGGACCCCCTTTTGCAGACCCCCAATAATCCCCGCCACTGCACAGACTCTGCCCCACCCTGGCTGCTCAGGGCTTGCAATAACTCATCTCTCTGTCAACAGGGAATATTTTTAAATCCCTTCCTCCCTGCAGGCAGGCAGAAGCCTCCTCTGTTCTTTCCAGACAGATTCCTTTTTTATGATTGTTGTTATTTTTCCTCTAGATGAGCAGTTTAAATCATCCTGTCTCCTTTTAGGGTGGGGGAATGACAATCAGGGGGCAGCCCCCAGGAAGACTTGGAATTGCTGGTGGCAGGCAGTCAGGAAGAAGAGCTGAAAGTTTGTGTGTCCAAACCTTGGATGCAGAGCATAAAGGGAACCTTTTCTTCCCGGAGTTACACAAAAATAAAACCAGGCTTCCTCCTTCTTGGCAGCCAGCAACACATCCTGCAGAGCAACCTTGTGTCCTGAGACTCTTCCACTGGGCTGGGAAAGGAGAGGAGAAGCTCAGTCCGTTCCCTGGCTGGCTCCCACTGAGCCTTATTTCACTCTGTGTACTTCCCAGCAGGACACTGATGCGGACAGGCATCTGGAAAGCCTGCAAGAGTTTCATCAGGGCTTTGTTGTGTTCTGTGCTTTCCATGCTCGGGGTGTTATTACCACGCTGCTCTGGTTGTGCAACAGCCCCACAAACGGCGCTGGGCTGCTTTCAAGGGGGAGGAGGAGCTGGGCCGCGAAAGAGCCACCGAAATCCCTGCGGTTCCTGTCAGTGCTGAAGGCCCACATTGGATGTATTACTGTAAGTCAGCTGAAAGAAAATAAACAGGATAAACAGGCTCTGCAGCCTGGTGTTCCTTGAGAAAATATGATTTTTTTTCTTTTTTTTTTCCTCTCCTCTCTAATGCCCAACACTTCGCCAGCAGGTCTGTGTGCGCTGGGGCATCATTTGTCTCCCGGGCTTGCAGACTCAATCCACTGAAAAAGAAAACGCTCACTGAGCTGCCTTCACTGGGCTAAGCCTCAGTCACAGAGATGGGGACACCCTGCCAGGCAGCTTTATCCCTTGCTCCAAATCCAGCTGCCAACAAGTGGCCACTGCCAGGCCACCCCCAACCTGCAGGGGTGACAAAGCTCACAGGCCACCAAACGAGGCGCAAGGATCCAGCCACCTACCCTGGATGTGCAGGAAACACTCCGTGGAGATGTCTTGAGAGCTCTGGAAGAAAAAGCCCAAGGGCAGAGGAGGTCTTACTCCGGGCTGATGGCTTCGTTCCCCTTTAAAGACCTGTCTGTGAGTAATTAAAGCTCCTGTTTCTAAGCTGCTTGGTATTTTAATTGATTTTCTGCCCTGGCTGCCCACAGTGTAGTCATTCAAAGCCGACATTTGTCTCGCAAGCCCCAAATGAGCAGTGAGGGAAAAGGACCTTCCCACGAGGCCGCCGTGGCTGGAATTGGTTTGCACTGGGAATGCTGTCGGTCAGACCCCCTGGATGCCACCCCAATGCCCTGATCTCCACTGGGGAGCATCTCAGGGCAAGAAGCGCTTCCCACCATGACTTTGCACCTGTTATTTCTCCTGGGAATTCCCTCTCAGCTGTCTATTTTCCACAGGAGAAGAGAAGATTGATCTTCTGCATGGTCAGATTCTTGTCAAGAGAAAAACTGGGAGCATGGAAACAGGGACTGATGTTTTCAAAGGAAGTGAGAACACAACTTGGACTGAAATTCAGTAGCACTGAAGGAGATTTTCAATAAAATCACAGATTTTATGCCAACCCATAATGTGGGTTGAAAGGGACCTTCACCATCATCCACTTCCAACCCCCTGCCATGGGCAGGGATGTCCCTCTCTAGGTCAGGTTGCTCAGGGCTCCATCCAATCTGGCCTTAAACACTTCCAGGGATGGGGCATCTACAACTTCCCATCCTAAATCAATCCCAAACTATTACTGGCAAAGTAAAAATCTAGGATTTGTTGGATTTGGGGTATTTTTTTTCCTTTCTTTCAGCAGGACTCCAGAACTGATGAGAAATAAGTCAGGCTTTAGAGCAGAAAAATCAAGCTCTGGCAAGTTGGTAAAAAAATCACTGCCAGTGGGATAAGATTCCTAAATCCAGAGAGTGACTCTGCAAGAGGTGATATCTCCAAATCCAGAGATAAAGGCTTTTCCCAGCAAGTGGAAAAAAACAACACATTGCCCTTCCAGAACATCTTTTTCTGGAATGCTTGTGGCCTGTACCTGGGAGAAGCCTGCACACACAGCCTCTAGCCAAGTAAACTGGGAGGCACAGGGAAAATCCAGCTCCCAAGGCTGGGAGTGCTATAAAGTTGGGAGCCTTCCTGCTGGAGAGATGCATTCCTCTGCGCTGCAGACAGCCTGGGCCTCCAGCCTCCTCCAGGAATTTGAAAATAAGCCATGCATATAATAGGTGCACATTTAGCACGAAAGGAAGATGCTTCACAGAGGACAAATATTAAACTCTACAATATATCAAGAGACATTTCCCAGGAACACTGAATTTAACCCAGCTCTTAGCTGAGCAGGAAGCTCCCAGGAGCTACAGCTGTGTCCAGTAGAGGAGCAAAAACCTAGAGGAGGCTTTACATGAGAAATTTGCCTGGATTTCCTAGGGATGTTAGGAAAAAGGGTCAGTGCAGGGCCCTTCTCTACTGTCAGCTTTGTGGTGACACTGCCACCAAAGGGACATCGCTACGGCTGCTCAGTGTCACACCAAAAGTCCACCCAGCCCATCTCCTGCCCAGGCTGTGCTCACCAGCAGAAATACTGGGAAAGGAAATAAAAACACAGCAAGCCCAACCCGCTCTCCCAGCAGCCTGCACTTTCCATACTCTCAGCCAGACACTGGGTTTCAGCTTCTGTGTTTAATATCCCTTTTTTGGAATTTGTCTCATCACTGCTGGAGCCCACTAACGATCTGGAATTCCAGAAGATCCTGCACAAAGCTGTAGGATACTTCAACCCCATTATCTGCATGGCAGTGCTTGTTTTAAGTTCTAAAATTCGTGAGTGGTAAACCCAGGTGAGGAGCAGTAATGCTGGTAAATGGAACTGTAATCCCATTTATTCCCATTAAAATGGGAAATAAAATCCACATGGGAAGCCCCTCCTGGGCAAGAAGGAGGCCCTCACAAAAGTGATTTCATTCAGTCACATGAAGCCCAGCTCTTCACTAACACAAAGCTCTTGTCTCTTTTCAGCACGTAGGAAACTGGAAAGAGAGCACCAAAAAACCTGAACATTTATTCTTACACTGTATGTGGGACTCCAGCAAACAGTGTTGTTTTGGGGGATTTTTTTCTCCTTTAACATAGCATGAGACCATCTCCGGACCTCACACGCCCTTATCTCTCTGCATGCTCATACATCTTCTTCCAGTTGTTGAGACTCTGAGATAGTTATTTGGCTTTTAGAGCACCAAGCTCCTTGCTTATCTCCTTCCTACTTCTGTTCTCTACATTTCCAGGCAACCTGGTAAGGAGACCTGCATTTCCCTGAGAACAAAAGTTTAGGCTCTTAAGCCACTTATCTGGAGCAAACTGCTGTAGCTCTGTTGTTTTGGCTGATCCTGGGCATTATTTAGGGAAGCAGATCTGAGCCCTGGCAGTCTGGGTGTCTGCTGGAGTGGAGCTTGGTCTGCCTCAGCTTCGGAGACCTGCAAGGGCTCCTCTGAAAGCCTGCAGAGAAATTTAACCCTTCCCACTGAGCACACTGGAAACCAGCACTGGAAGGGCACAACCACCATCCTCAGCGGACAGACCCTTGTCCATTCCTTTGGCACTGATACAACCGAAAGGATTCTCCCAGCCTGTGCAGCAGGGAAAGCTGATCCCCCAACATTCCTTGTTGCAGGCAGCCTGGCTTTCTCCACGCTCTGCCCTCACACCAACCGGCAAACACAGCACCCTGAGGTGCTTTCAATGAGCCATTACTCCATGCCATGGTTTTCTTGACTCAGGAAAGGCACTGCCACGCATGCTGTACTCTAGAACTGCTTTCTTTACAGGCATAAAGGATGGAGAGCTGTGTTTTCTTTCCATGAGAGGTGGAACAGTCGTGCAGCTCCCAGAAATATAGCCAGGTAAGTGGCTCCAAGCAACGGGCTGGGTGTTTGTCACCTCAGGTGTAGGGATCTTAGCTGAAGGCATTCCCAGGGGATTAAAGGGTCACTAGAGGCAGCTGGAGTTTTTCCTCTTAAAAAACTCTCTCTGGAGTTTTTTAAGGCTGCTGTAAAGATATATAAGTAATAAATGCCTGACAGCTGCTAGTATGTATGGAGATTCCCATAGCAGCAGCTGTGAGTTATGGCTCTGTAATTCCTCCGAGGGGTCCCAGGGACAACCTAACGCCTGAGAACCCTTTCATCAGCTTGGAGCAAGGGCAGCCTGACCAGACTTGGGTGCAAGGGGAGGGGATGAGGATGTTCCCCCTGCCCCCAGCCTTCCTCACCCTTCTGATAGCTTCCCTTCCACTCCTACTTCAATAAAACAACCTGACTTGGAAGACACTGGCATTTATTTCCCCTCTTGAGCAAACACTGACCCAGCAAAGCCTCCTGGATCATATGGATCAAACCACTGGAAAAGACACCTCTGGGTTCAGTGAAGATCCATGTTGGAACAAGCAGCCAGCTGTGAGAGCACACAAGAAGACAGGTTTCTCCTGGCTTGCAGTGGGAAGGAAAGTGAAGATGCTCAGGGACCACTTGGCAGGGAGCTGGATTTGGAAAGAGGACAGAGGGGAAGTTTCACACTGACAATGCTCACCAGGGCTCTGCAAATGCCACGTTGGCCTTTTCAGCCTGCAAAGGGAAAAGCAGTTTTCACACCTAAGAGCCTTCTATCCGCAAGCTGTCTAATGGCACTTCCACAATTAGCAGGCAGGTCTGAAAGGGAGCAACTGCTCCGTCTTCTCCAGCTGAGACTCCTTCCTCACAGTCAGGGTTATTTTCCAACACTCGTGAGCACCAAAGATGAAGCTGAAAATTAAAACGAGCCAAAGCAGCCCCGTGCTTCCCCCCTCCCCACCAATTTTAATAAAGCTACTGAATATCATGTTCTCAGCCTAGATAAACCTAAGCTTTGCTCCCAATTATTGTTTCACTCTCCTAAATACAGCAGCAAGGAAGGAGCTTGACAAATGAACCCAGCTCCGCTGTTAAGCTGCACTTCCACTTCTGCAAGTTTCTCTGAATCCTTTTTTTGCTCAGCGAAATCCTCCCTCACACAAATCACTGGCTGTGTGTTTCCAAGGCTTTTTACTGCACTCAGGACTCCAGGTCAGGGCTTTTTCAACCTTTTGATTTGTGGGGCCGTGAACCTCATGGGGTGAATTCACACCTGCTGGCAACAGGTTTGCTTTGCTTTGGGTCTTGCCCCAGATCCCTACAAACAGCCCACAGCTCCTATGGGGTCACGCAAGACACACATGGGGACAAACAATGCTAGAAATAGGTTTTCCTTGCAGTGGAAAAGCGAGGTTGCTGCTGAAGACCGGGTTATTTGGGGACTTGCTCATTACCACTCAGTCCTGAGCAGGGTGATGAAATGAAAATAGAAAAGGGAAGAAGGGAAAGGATTGCACTGCTCAGGGCTGCGATGCCTCCAAAGCCCAGCTGTGGGGAAGGCTCCTGATCTCACACACCCGAAGTGGCCCCTCTGCAGAGGGGCAGCAGGGGAAAAATCCAGCCCATGGGTTCCTCCTCAGCCTTCTCCCGGCGCAAATCCAGGCAGCTGTGATTAGAGACGGGGCTGGAGAGGGGCACGTCAAGGGCTGGAAGGATCCTGCGCGGTCCCCCGCTGGGCTGGCAGGGTGGGAGGCTCGGTGCCGTGTCAGGATAATCAGATCCACCGGCTCCTCTCGGCTCTCCGAACGCTGCCCGTGCTCTCCCGGGAGTTCGGCTTTGATTTCCAAGCCTGCGGTGCTGTAGGAACAAGTCTCAGCTGGTTTCATAGCCCAGCCCGGGGTTTAGGTCAGGAGTGGCTCTTCAGATCCGCGAGGATGACCCCCTGCCTCGTGTATTTGCTGCACAGGCTGGGAGCTGCACTGGGAATGCCCATGATCTGCTCCTTCCATTTGCAGGCACCGCACGGGGCGAGACAGGGGGCTGATTGCGTCTGCTCACGGCAAACGCAGGCCTCCAGCGCCGCAGAAACGCTCCTTGGGAAACCAAAGGGTAGGGAAAACAGAAGTACAACACCATGGCAAACTAGCTCCACCATCCCTAAAGGCTGGTACGCGGGGCTGGGTTAACCCCGATCCCGGTGTCTTGGAATCAGAGTGCTTTGGTTTGGAAAGGACCTTAAAAATCATCTCGTTCCACCCTCCTGCCATGGGCAGGGACACCTTCCAATAGACCAGGTTGCTCCAAGCCCTGTCCAACCTGGCCTTGAACAGTTCCAGAGGTGGGATGTCCACAATTTCTACAACTTAGGGAGAAGGAAGGGGCATTGGTTGTTTCTCTTATCTAGAACAGAGGCTCTAAGAGCAAAAATCATGGCAGAAATTGAATGCTTTTAGCCAGGAAAAATACAAATCAAACCTTTCTGAACTTCATCCTATAGGGAAAAAACCCTGTCCCTTCAACCATTCCACACCGTGTGACACCTAGTGTCCTTTATGGATACACCGAAGACTGTCAAGGTGACTGCACCTAAGAAAAACACACCTGGACACCTGATCGCTCCCTGTGCCAGTAATATTTTACCTCTTTCTAAGGGATGTTTTGCAATCTGTGTATTCCAAGTGCATTTAAAAGCCAGGGAATGCCTCATCCCTCTTCGGAGATATCCGAAGGGGTACCTCTGTGACTCCTCTGCGGGTGGTAAATGAGGTGTTCGTCTCACAAGCTGCTCCACAGTGAGCACAGCAGGGTAAGTTCAAGATCAGGAGCTGGTTTAAAACATTTTTCAGCCTCAGCCCTGGCAGGGAGCAGCTCTTCAATCTCTGGTGATTTGCCAAAAGGCTCATTTCTTACTGCTAATAAGTGACTACGTAAATAAGCAGCACGAGCGCCTGATGGTGCAGGGACACCTCTCATAGTGGAGGGATTTCTTCTCCTGCATGGGATGGACAGCCAAGGAGACGGGATACATCTTGTCCTGCTGCTCCTTGGCTACTCCCTGAGACACCACCACATTGGCAAAAGCAGCATTCCTTACAGACCTCATCAAAAGCAGAGCATGTTTAAAGAGGAAAACATTCTGGTAATAAATCGGCAGAACTTGCAGCCCTGAGCAGCCCGTCCGGATAACTCGGTGTTATTTGAGAGCTGACCAAGAAGGCACTTCAGGGAAGGAAGAAGATGGCATCGTTTGTCAAAATAGGACTCTGTTCATAAATGCATCCTGGATGATCCCCACATCCTTCATCCAGGTCCAAACAAAACATGGATTAGGGCTTGGTCTGACTCCTGTTAAAGGCATTTTTTTCCCCGCTGACTTCCGCAGAGCTTGGATCAGACACAAAAAGGGAGTGAGGTGTCAATACAGCACCTGTTCTTCAGAGCCCAGGACCTCATTAGCAGAGCAGTGTAATAGGTCTGGGTCACTGGGCCAGCTGAAAAATCCCACCCTGAAACCAAAGCTCTGGAGATCAACAAATTCATTTCAAGGTGAATCAAAACATTTTATCCTAAATGCAGAGGTTTGTTTCTGATTTCAGTTGATTTATGTGTTGGTTTTTATTTTTAATTGAAGAAATGAAAACACGAGTTACTTCCTTCGCTGGTGCCCTATTTCCAAATTGAGATCCAAAGCTCAGGAAAAAACCTTTTGGCCATCTTTCTGTGCTAAAGCTCCACAGCCCCTTGGTGGTGAACCCCAAATTGATATCAGGAGACTGCAGAAGGAATGAAAAGTGGAAGCAGGGCCGGGGTTTGAGTGCCAGGATGTGGCATTCGCAATCCCTGCTGACGGCAGAACCATCAGTGAGTCAGCACTGGGATATCGCTGCTTTCCAGCAAAACACTCGAAGGCAACTTGGGATGTGTCCAAGAGCTGGTTTATAGGTGGGGCTCAGGTATTTACATGGGAAGGGGTGAGGTGATTCCCATTCCAGCTGTGCCAATCTCCTCCCTGCTCTGTCAGCAGCAATGGTCACCAGCTTTACTCCACTTTAGGCAGACAGAGGTAATTCCTCCCCTCCCATGACACTCTGGTTTTATGAACTGCAACAGATGTTTCAGACCACACATTACCCTGCTCGGCCACTGCCAGAAAGAAGGGAGGAACGTGGAATTGTTTAGGTTGGGAAAGCCCTTGCCTATCATCAAGTCCAACCATTAGTCCAACACTGCCAAGCCCACCACTGAGCATGTCCCCAAGTGCCACATCTGCAGGGCTTTTAAACCCCTCCAGGGATGGCGACTCCACCAGGGCCTGACAACCCTTTCCATGCAGAAATTTTTCCCAGTATCCAACCTAAACCTCCCCTGGCACAACCTGAGGCTGGTTCCTCTCACTCCATGATGGGTGGCTGACGGCGCAGTAGGAATTTTGTCTGGCCAAGCAGCCCAGCCAAAGCTGGAGCCCAGCCAGGACAAGGGGCTCACGCCTTCTCCTCCCATTCCAGACAGACATCCCAGAAGATCATTAGCGACTGACAGCAATCGTTAATCAGGAAAAGTTATTTCTCAGAGCCAAGTCATGTTACGCCTCTGTCACGGACTTGACAGCAGTCAGTAACAACGCTGGCAATTAAAGTTAGGCAAGATCTGATTAACAAGATAATGTTCACTGATCATCACGTATCTGTGTTGAGTGCTACCACAGGGCTTTTTTTCCTTCACTGGTGTCTTTCCTGCACCAGGAGGAACAGTCAGATCATCAGCTGGAGACTACTTAAAGTATCTGAACTGGACTCCAGTGGCTCCACTCCTCGGAGCCCTTCAGCGGAGACAGGAATTTGGGGAATGCGGGAGTCACCGGTGCCTTGTTTCCTCTGCAGCCAGCAGTGCCAGGGACCTCGGGAGCCATCCCCCGAGTCTCACCATGGCCCAATTCAGTAACCACCCCTGGATTCCAATATGTAAATATAATAAGAGGATTGCAGAGAGGAGATTTGTCTTGACTAGGAGATTAGTTTTAGATCAAATTTGGCTAATGTGGGAAATGCTGCTGGCGAGGATGTGACCACTTCAATTAGCTCATGAGTGCTTTCCTGCATCTCTGCTCTCATGCCAGGCAGAGCTGGCAAGCAGGAGCTGCAGAGATGCTGAACTCCGAAGGGAAGGGCAGCACAAGCAGCCCCTGCTCACCGAGAGGTGTTTTAGCACTGAACCAGCAGCTCTCAGTTGAGCATTTCCGTGCAGGGCCTGGGCATTTCCCAAGCAGCGTTCCCACACCTCTTTCCTGAACTCCAGTGCCCTTGCTCCTCCTTGTTCCCTGAGTTTGAGTGTCTCCAGGGAGCTGACTGCACGTGGTGCTGCCAGCTGTGCCACAAGGGCACTGGGACAGGAGGGAAGGGATGGTACAGGTCAGAGCAGGAATCCACTGCCAGCACTCCACAGTCTCCTCCATCCTCCAGCCCTGGGCCAGGCTGTTCAGCAAGCAGTGGATGCCTCACCATCACAAATACTGTATTTTTCTCCAGAAATTAAAAATAAATATGTGCCAATAGGACAACTGCTCCTAAGGGAGGCAGGAAGACACAGGAATAAGCCATCTTTCCATCTCTTGGAGAGAAGAAAGCAGAGTGGGAATTCCTCTGTGCATTAACTGTTAGGGTAAGGTCACTTTGATGCCTGGAGTGCTGAGAGATGCAGGACTCTCAGGTAGCTCTGATATTCCATCAAACAAACCTTCAAACACCTGCCTGTATCTCCTTGCAGGGAAATGTGTAGCAGGCACTTGCTTGCATTTTGAGGGTGCAATGCAAGGGGCACCTGCAGGCATTCCAGTTAGGAATTGCATCCAGCATTACACCTCCAAACACTCACAGGGAGTTTACACAGCCTTCTTCCTTCAACACCTTGTCATGAGACGCAAGCCAAAGCAGTTTCTTTGCCACTTTGCAGCCCAGCTCCTGCTCACCCAAGGTTTAATCCCACCATCTGCCTCCTCCAGACGCCCAGGATGCCAACATCAAATGCCTCTCTGGCCTTGGAGGGGCTACCCGCTCCAGGTGCCCCAGGTCAGGCAAATCCAAAGATCTCTGAGACATAAAAGCCTTTCAGGCCGGGACAACCCCCAGGAACTTTATCCTCAGCATGTGTCCAACCTGCTCCTCCATTCAGTCGGGAAAAGAGTCCCACAATAAAGTGGGAGGCTCTTGGGCCACCAGGGAAAACTCAAAATCTTTCTTTCAAAGCCTGAGGAACCTCAGAGGGATGAAGTCAGGGCAGGGCCCTGCTTTTTGTTCCACGTGTGCTGACTATGCCCTGAAGAATGGGACTTCTAGACTGATTTGGAATATTATAATAGTGTCTCTGTGCCATTTGAAACCAAATCAAAGAAAATGTTCATGAATAGCCCGTGTTAAAGATGGATCCATTTATTTTTTCCCATCCAATTTCAATTCCTTCCCTTTGCCGCATTTGCTAATTATCCAGCATGCATTTGCTTAAAGAAAGCATTTTTCTAGCCTTCACAATCCATCTTCCCATCCTAATGGATCTTGTGGTAAAGTCATTATGGAGACTTTATGAAATCACAGTTATTTCCATGACAACAGTGATGTAATAAAGGTGGGATTATGACATTACTGCAAGATCGAGCTGAAGGACAGGATGGATTTGTTTACCCCAGACAGGGCAAGGAAGATACTTCATTCATCCAATATTTCTAAAAGTGCCTTAAGGTCTGCTAATGGAAGGGACATTTTATATCTGGTTTTTTTCTTTTCTTTTTTTTCTTTTTACACTTCTTTATTAGGGCTCTTTTCCAAGCGCACGTAGTTTAATAAGTTTGAGAGGAGCGTCCATGCTGAGGATGTATTTGCCCATCTCTGCAAAGGGAAAGGTGATCCCTACAAATCTCATGGCTCTTGCCTTTCCTGATGAAAGACATCAGTAACCACTGGGGAAGGGTTTTCCACCAGTTTAAGGACCAGCAGGACTTTTCCCTTTTCAAGGGTGGCTGATCTAAGCCACTTTCTCTTCCAACGTTTTAATCAAGAAATCGCCTGCCAATGGATCACAGCATGAATTGGCTCCCCATGAAATTAGGTTTGAAAATGGCATTAAACCCCTTTACTCTCCTTAATGGAAACAAAACCAGCCTGGATCCGGCCAGCAAATTCCAAGCCAAAACCCACTTTTCTCTCAAACCCAGGCACATCAGTAAAGTCACACTAGAAGTGATTTTTAGCTCACTCGCTCTCAAGCAATCACAGGATAAACTTAGGTGAAAATGACACAGCAATTCCTAAAGGATCAGAGCATGGAATGCCATGAGACAGCTTTGAAGATAGCTGGGGTTTCTGGTTTGTTTTTCACAAGGAGAAAAGATGAATATTTCATATGGTACATGGTTCAAAAGTTGATTAATGTTTCAGTGTGTGGAAAACCAAGCTCAAGAGACAAGTTTCCTCATGTAAAATTCTTTAAGCTGGCAGCAGGGCTTGTATGGCCAACTTCTCCGAGGGTGTATTTTGTTTAATCCCCTTCAAAACCTCTCCTGCCAGTGGCTTGGTGCTCTGTGTGGCTGGTTCAGGGCTTGACCTACAGGTGTGGGGTGGTCCTGCTTTGGTGTCCCCACCCGCCCAGCCCCCTGTCACCACAGCCAGACAGGGGACTGTGATGGTCCACAACACTTCTCCTACCCTAGTCCTGCTTGGCTGATGGGATACTGCCAGGCTTTCTCCTGCTGAAGGGACCTCCTCTTCTTCTGGGGTGACCTCAGTACCTTTGTTCCATGGCAAATGTGCAGAGGAGACCCCAAAACCCCCCTGCTCTGAAAGCTCGTTTGCTTCAAGTGCAGCCCCACTGATCTCAGCAGCTGCTTCAGCTTGTCCCGCCCCCATTCCCGCTCCTCTGAGCCTTCCCAATATCTCTTCATTGACAGGAGGGAAACCCCGTAAGGCCACGCAGCCACGGTAATGAAATGTGAATTATTAACTGTGGCGTGCTAAGGGAGATAGAAGGGGGGATGTCATTTTGCCATTAATATGTAAAATGGGCACTGCTCCCTCCTTTGGCTGGAGGGGAAGAGCAGATCCCAGCCTGCATCCCATTCCAGGGCTGGGATGGGTAATGAGATAACACGATGGCCCTGTCTCTCGCCCTTTTTCTCTCTTTCTTCCCCGATAAAAGGACGGAGGGAAATGCAGACAATTAAAAGGAGAATTCCAATCGGCCCCGGAGAGATTCAATGAATAATAATGGACCTCCAGCTGCTAATGTGCTTAAGGACTTCCAAGTCTCAAGTGTCTAACCAGCTTAAGGGTCTGGACCACAGACTTCATTTCTATCCGTAAATGGGAAAGGCAGGAGGAGAGGGGGGGAGTCCTGCCCCTGATTACAGATGGGATCATCACTGAGCCCTCCATGTGACAGCAACGAAAGAGTAGAGTCAACTTAACGGCGCCCTCAAAGCCAACACCAAGTCCGGGGTGAGGGAGTTCCCTGTTTAACAATCCCTGTAAGTCACCCGCTCTTGTAGTCACCCCAGAACACCTCAGAAGAGAGTCCAATATGCTGCTAGAATAACAACAGCTTCCTCGTACAGCTCCTGGTGAGGGGAAGGTCTCTACCGTGGTGTGACTTGCACCTCCTTGCTCCCAACCTTGCCCAAGCAGAAGGGACAGAAGTTGCACAACGTGGACAACAGCCAAAGCCACATAAAATGCCCACCTGAAGATTATCAGGGTGGGGTTTTTTCTGTCACTTCTCTTGCTTTTGTCTCTCTCTCATTAATGCTTCTGTCTCTCTTTCATAACCCATTAACTTTCCCCCTGCAGTCTCCCTTCCTGGGCCTCCCTGACAAAGAGAGCCTCCTCTCCTTGACCCTCTCAGGTTTCCGCCATGCTCATAAATTTCCATGGAGGATCAAGGAAAAGCCTTGCAGAGGGGGAAGAGCAAAGGACAATGCAGAAAGCACTGGCCCAGCCTTGAGTTCTCCCTGAGGTTGTGTTCCCCCCTCCCCATCTGAAGGTTATAGGGTAACTATCACGGATTCAGGGAATAGCAGCTTCAGAGGCTGGCAACGAGATGATCAAAGGAACAAGGAATGTTAGCTAGGTAAGGGCTCCTCAGCCTTGGAAAGGGATACGACAGAGATCTGAGAATCACAAGAAAAGCTGTTTCTGTCTCGCCTGGATCAAGGACTGGGGGCATCAGAGGAAACTCACTGGTTCAGAACAAACCAAATGAGCTGTTTTTATACCCAGCCTGTCTCTATGCCATGGGACTGTTCAACACAGGGTCTCTGTGCCTGCCTGGAGCTCAGGAAGAGTTCAAAAAAACAATCTGGATTTTTCTTGCTGAGAGCTTGTGTGCAGAAGCTGTTATGTACAAACACATCACTTGCGGGTGAGGAGGTCCCTGATCTACAAACCACGGGAGGCTGGGGAAATATTCCGGAGAATCCCCACTACTGTTGACCCTGGACTTACACAGACTTCCAGGAACACGCTATTGCCTGCATCAGAGACAGGATCCTGTGTCTGGGCTGACCCGGCGCGACGTTATCATGCGCTGGTGCTTGCAGATGCCTTCACACCTCGCTAGTCTCAGACAACACATCCCCTCTCCTCCAGCTTTTGGGGGAAACTGCCGGATCCACAGGCGACAGCGAGGTGTCACACGGAGCGGGAAGATGGATGGGAGTTTAATGGGAATAGCTGCTGGCAGCGGGGACGGAGGAGGGAACGGTTGCATAAGCCGGCACTGGAGACTCCCGGTCCCTGGCACGGGAGGCAGGTACAGCACGCCACACAAAAGAGTGGAGAGAGAGGAGTTGTGTAAGGTCGGCCACGTGCCAGCCTTACACGGCTGAATCATGCAAGTTTAAAGCCCTCAAAGCAGGATAAGATCTCGGCACGGCCACGTGCGCACTCATTCCTTCAACCTGTGGTTGGGAAAACAACAGGAGAGCGCAAGTGAAAGCAGAGCCGAGTCATTAGTTAATTAGGGGAGCTGACTAATCAGCTAATTTACAAAGGTTTCTCATTATTATTCACAGAGAAAGAATTCTGGAGAGCTTTGGCATGGAGCAAGGTTGAGCCCACCAGGCAGAGGGAACAGGCATTTTGCCTAAGGCAGAGCATGCTCAAAACCCACTGGAGTGGGTTAAAACCTCAGCATCTCCTCAGCTCGACTGGTTTTGTGCTGCTAAGGGACAGAACTGGCCCTGCTCGTGCTCCAAGGAGCTGCTCTAACTGCTCTTCTTCTGGGCAAGAGGCAGGAGAGTGGAATTTCTCCTCTTTTGAGCTGGTAAAGGGAGATTTATTTGCCCAGGACTCAACAGCTCTATTTAACCTTCTCCTAAACACTGCCCAGGCAGCTCAGACAACTAAAGCGGTGAAATGGTATAGCCTAACGAATGCCCAGGGTGGAACAACACTGCTGCTCCCTCTTCTTTGAAAGATCGCTCAGCCCAGTGAGAGAAATGTCAATAAAAAGACATTTAAGTTGAGAAGGGAGGGGAGAAGGCGAGAACACAGGTGCCCAACCCGCAGCTCTACCCAACTCTTCTTTCCTTTCCTTGCCCGTTCCCTTCCCCTCTGATGTCCTTGTGCATCTCCAGCAGCAATATCACACTGCTGCTATTCCGGCCAGGATGGATATTTGAACAGCCTTGGATCAATATTTGTGCAAAGGGAAAGCTCGTGCATCACAGGGCTACAAATTAACCTCTTGTCCCATATTCATGCTGACACACCAGGCCCGCAGGAGCAGCGGATTCCCCTGGGGAAAAGCGGGACACACGTTTCACAACACACGAAAAGGAGAAAGAGGAATAATAGATCCAACCCCCGCTCACACACTTTTTTCCATTTCTCCCTCAGGTTTGGGATAGGGGGAATAGCTTTTCTTAATTAGCATCCTAACCTTTTCCAAACAGGTTCAAGGGTGTCTTGGCAGACTTGGGAAGTGGTGTGAAAGCAGCACTGAATAACAGCAGCAGAATTAGTCAGGTGTAAAAGGATCTTGCTTTTTTTTTCTGGGGACATGATTAGGGCACCAGTAATGAGAAGCATGAAGAACATCCAAGGTTGCAGAAACCTGTTTTCTCCCTTATTGAAGGGAAGCATTACCTCAGGATTGCATGCTCAGGGGTGGAAAATATTTCTCACAGCAGAAAATCATTGATCCCGAAGTCCTGCCTGAGCTGTCACCAGCTGCACGTGAGGTCGGCCCATCGGCAGATGTCAGGCATGTCCACATTGCCTCTGGAATGAGGCCCGTGGCCAAGCCAGCCCTTGCTCCTCAAGGCTGGGCTTCCTTCCCCCACCTGCACGTCTCTGGACACGTGGACGCACCAACATAACAGCTTTGCCTTGGACTGTTCAGCCCACGCTCCACACAATCCCAGCTGGGTTCCCCAGCAGCCTGCTCCACAAAATCTGAAGGATATTTGCAGAACTACTCCAATCTTGTCTCCCTTTCTGAATCCCCATTCCCGCCTCGCTGCAGTGATGGATCAGCCGCCGTCGTGCCAGATTTGCTGTCCCACTGTTAGACAGCTTCCAGAAGACTGTGTTGGTTTCCCATGTTGGATTTTCCACCCAGCCTTGCTCTGACAACCTTCCAAAAAGGAGCTGGAGGTTTCTCTCCCTTTCCACGCCATCACAACTTTTGCCTCAGTTGGCCTCAGCTGGTCTGGATTTGTGCAATTCCCCTTCCTTTTTCCAGCCTTGCAGCACAACGGTGGGACAGCACAGGCTTGGATTCTGGCTGCTCACCACACGGAAACAAAGGAATTGCCAAATTCACCCCGGGAGGAAAACAAGCAAAGACATTTATACAAATAGTACGGCTTTTGGCTCCTTTAGTCTTCGGGGCCAGACACTCAATGACACTTGCCCCTGCTTTTTTCTCACATTATTTGCCATATTTAGCCTCCTTTCATCCTGCCTTGCCATCACACTGAGCAAAGAGGGAATGGCACTTGCCCAGTGATGGAATGGATGAGATGAATTTGCTCCCTGAATTATGAAATGTGTTTTTTCCTCCTGCTCAGCCTCTGCCTGGGTCTTGTTTCTGATTTGTAGCAGAGATACTCCCCTTTTCTCCACCTCTACTGCAAATC
Organism: Atrichornis clamosus; assembly: GCA_013400975.1. Classification (NCBI taxonomy): domain Eukaryota; kingdom Metazoa; phylum Chordata; class Aves; order Passeriformes; family Menuridae; genus Atrichornis; species Atrichornis clamosus. The sequence continues at coordinate 97,453 of WBMZ01012818.1, read as the reverse complement.
CAAGGAAACTATTTTGTTTGGGTGGGAAATACAATTTCAAAAAAACAAACAAAAATATTTTTGACCGTCCAAGGAATATGTAGGCAGAAAGGTGCCAATTAATTTACATTACAGTGAAATTAGCCTAATATTAAAACAATAGGAGGATGGCGAGGGAGAGATCAGCCTCTAATGTCCTCATTAGGCAGTGGTGCTCCTTGTGAGCTTTCCATCAGGAGAAGGAAGCTGTCTGGTTGCACTTCATTAGCACTTGGGTTAATGGCAGATAAGGAGGCAGGGAGATGGGTTGTGTCCCCACCCTTCCTGCCCTTCTCCTCCTCGGCTCCCGGAGGGAAGTTGATGCTCCCCTTGTCTCCTGTTGCTCCTCTGTTTGTAATGGCAAGACAGGTAGAACAGGACCCATTTTTCCAAACAACAGGAGCAAGTGGTGCCTGCCCCAGGATGATTTGGGTAGCACTTGGCTGCAGCAGCACCCCTGCACTGCTGGCACGTGTAGGTGGAGCTGCACTGAGGAAATCTCCCCCTAGACCCTCACAAACTCTTCCTGCTCCCCTAAAACTCCCTGTGTCCTCCTTTTTCTCCTTGGCTTTCACAGGATTTGTGCCCTCTCTCCATCCTGCTTTTTCACCCCTCTGCTTGCTGGCAGCTGCTCAGCTCCCTGAGCAACCCTTCTGATTTTCTCCTCTCCTTCTGCCAGCCCTGGCTGCTTATTTTATTGTTAAGCTTTGGGATTTTTTTTTTTAACATTTTTTTCGACCCCACTGATGTCAGGTCAGATTGTCTGTCAGCACAACATCAGGTTGCCAGCAGATGAAGGACGACTTGCAGGGAAGACAACAAGGAGAAAAATCATCATTGCCATAATGAAAATATAAAAATCTCCCCAAAAGAGTTGAGACTGTTTCCCACAGAGGATAACAGAATTGCTCAAGGGTCTTCCTCCAAAAATGCCACTGGCCTGGAAGGTAGGAGGATTCAGACACATGGCAAGAGAGATAGGACCAACTTCAGTGGGAGCAGGGCATTATCTGTGGAGGGGCAGGGCACATCTGCCTGAAGACATGAATTATGCACAAAACCAGGCACAGGGACAGCTTGGAGGTAAAGATGGAAACAGCTTAGATTTGTGCTTTTGAAAGGGCCCTCCAGTGTCAGCTGGAAGGGGAACACAGAATCATGGAATATCCTGAATTGGAAGGGACACACAAGGTCCATCGAGTCTAGCTCCTGGCCCTGCACAGGGCCTGCTCTTCATGGGGACCACATGAAGCAGGGCTAGGATGGGAGGATGCACATGGAACTCTGCTGGGGACCACAAATTGCTGGCAGATTATGTATGAGCAGAACTAAATCCATTCCTTTTTCCTGCTTTCTCCCTGAGCATCCTCACCTGGCCCTGGCTGGAGACACATTCTGAGGTGGGGTGCTCCTCTGACCTGCCTGATTTCCAAATCAGCACACCTTTCAGAGGAGAACCAGCCTCCCTTGGCAGCAGGGAGAGAACAGCATTGCTGCCTTCTCCAGGGAATGCACATCCCTCCTGCAGCCCCAAAGTTGGGGGAGACAGACCGCAGGTAGTGCCAGGGAAGGAGATCTGTCCAGCGGGAGCCTGCCAAAGAGGGACAGCCTGTGAAACGTGGGGTCCCTTCCCACCTGGAGATGTGTTAGAGGATTGGAAGCGTTGTGCTGGGAAGCAGTAGGAAAGCTGGGAAGTGAGAGCTGCCCAGGGAAACTGTGACTAAAATCCATTTCTATTGAACCTTTAAAAGTCCTTATGGATCATTTAGGGGTGAGGATGAGCTCTGGTGGGAGTTCAGAGCTGGGTTGTGCCACAAGGGGAGCACACAGGCAGGTCTGTGCCACATACCCCTCCGAAGAGCATCCCTCCTTTCCGTGCATGGTGCCTACAACCTGAAGCTTTACAGGAACGGCTGTCCTGCCTGGGAATCCTTGCTGGTGCATGTCATTCTTCCTCGAGACGGGAGAGACTGCAAAATCCCTGGGAACAAGCAGGTAAGGTAAAGCCAGGAGAGGTTACTACTACATCTAGAAGGGGTTTTGGACCTACAGGCTACATTTTTTAACTGAGAGTCACAGAAGACCTTTCCTCATCCTAGTGTTTCACGCATCAGTACCACCACTCATTTGTCTCCAAATTTACTCTGTAACTGCACTTCACAGACTCTCCTTCACAACCACCTCCACAGCACACTGGGACTTCCACAAACCAGGAGACAGGCACCAGAGCCAGGTCCAACAGGTACCTGGCCAAAATGATGGGCCATCTTTTCCTGCACGCTGGAAAGAGCAGCTGGAGGCTGGGGAGAAGGCGGCTTTGTGATTAAATCGCATTGCAACACAGCAGGTCCTGCAACACGAGCCCTGAGACGGCTGACTTGGCTCTCTCTCATCCCTGGATTTAATTTGCTAGAGATCCTTTCCCAGATCCAGCAGCACAGGTCAGCCTGCACCAGGACACGGGCGACAAAGCTTTGCTTTCGGCTCCTTCCCAGCTATGCACACACATCCCAGCGTCCCGGTACCGCCCCATCCCTCCCTCCCTCCCACATGCTGTCCCCCCTCCTTCCCTTGTTCCTTTTAATTAGCAACTTTTCCTTTGTTCCCTTTAATTAAGCGGGGTGGGGGCAGGCGAGGGGAGGGCGAAGCTGCTGTCAGCTAGATGAGTTATTATTGCTGTGTGCAAGATCAAAGGCCGGGGGCCAGCTCGTCCTTAATTTGGGCAAAAGACTCTCTTCTTTGTGGGTTCTCTGTGGATGGCGGTCGGGATGCTGGGCTGGAAGGGGAAGGCTGGGAGAGCGAGCTGGGAGAAGGACTTTGGCTCATCTCCTTTAGGGATATAACTCGAACAGGAATTTGGGTGGCACCTAGACTCGGCGTGTGGGCACCTTGGGCAGGTTTGCCAATGCCCAGGTGTAAAACCTGACGGTCCAGACACTCCCCTCGGGGAGGAGGACGGGACCAGTTTTGATGTGGATGGGGCCTGCAGCCCTGCCAGGTCTTTAATGGAGCAAGCGTGCTTATTATGGGAAAATAAAGGCAAATGTGGGAAAACAAACCACTCAGGGAGTGGAGAAAGAGCGGCCTTGGCTGAAAGCATGAGCAAAGCACCAAGGTATAATGTCATTTTTTCCAAGCACTCTTAACAGTGCATCTATTTTGGGGGGGAGAACGTATTCTGGGGTTCCAAAGCTTCCAAGATATTTAGGCTTCTTTTAATTTTTAATTTGGATCTAGCACAACAATACTACAGGCCTGGACATTTCCTCACACTGAGCTCAGCAAGGGTAACCTCACTCCACGGATTTGCATCTTAGGGCTGGAGTTTCTGTCATTGTATTGGGTCCATGGGACTGGAACAGGGTGATGTTCTTATTTTACAAAGCTTTACCCTATTATTAAAAACACTTGAGAGCCTCTCAGTTTCACAGGTCACACTTTTTTTGGTCCTTATCACTCCTGCTTATCTGCAGCACATCCCCAATTTCCCACATATCATTTTTGGTGCTTTGGGGGGGTAAATAATTGGTCATAACTAGGTCATAATTTCATGCTGGAAGAGAGCCCTATCTCATACAGCATCACCCTGAAATATGAAAAATTTGAGTAAATCCAAACTGTGCAAGTACTTCCTGGCCAGCTCGTATCTAAAATTAAAGAAACGAACAAACTCATAATCTAAGATTAAGGTCCAGAGTGTTGTCTTATAACTGGGTATCAGAAGGCATAGGGCTGTTAATTAACTTTCTATTGACAAAACAAAGCGCATAGAGAGGAACCTCACTAATCTCTTTTGTGCTAATCAGCACACATTATTAATTTGCTGGGAAGGAGAAAAAAAAAAATAAGTCCTCCTCTTCCCCCTTAAACTCGGGTTTAACAGGGCTGGAGTGCAGTTTCGCATTTCCCAGGCTTCATTCTTTGAATGTTGGAGTGCATTTCCTAGTGCATTATGAAGCTTCAGCATCAATAATTCAAGCTAAACTCCAGTTGTTAAAATAAACGAGCAAAGTATCTGGTGATTAATTATTCTTCCTTCCTCCTGCCTCCCCTCCCTTTCAGAAGTACAACACACGTGCCACAGCCCAGGAAAACGTTTCCCTGCAACCCAGGGCATCCTGGAATGTTTTAGCTGGCACAGAGGGGATCAGGATGCTTGGGTTTGCTGGAAGCACCTGCTCAGCCTCAGGGAAACCGTGAATTTCAGTAATCAAATCCAAAGAACCCCAAAAAGCTTCAGGGATTCAATGCCCAGTGAATTCCCAGTTAACCAGCAGATTTACGCGACTCAAGTTTTCAATGGGATGAGGTTCAAGTTCTGACTTGCCAGTTTAAAAAGCTTGAATACATGGTAATAGTAATAAACACGTTCCCTGGGGCCTTCCGGAGGGACGGCGCTCCCACAGGGATACTGGGACACCCAGTGCACCCAGTGACCACAGCTGGGTCCTGCCTGGCCCCCTCCGGGGTTTTCCTTCTGCGGCAATTTGGGAAATGAGGTATTTCCTCTAAGGAAAGGAAATTTCCTGGAAGATCTCCTCTCTTGCCCCCTCCTCCTGCTCAGGAGGGGGCTTCATTTCATTCCTCCCAGCAAGGCCCCGCTCACCCACACCGCTCAAGTCACAGCCCGAGGGTGGCACTGACCCCGGGTGTCCTTTGTGAGGCAAGGGGCTGCCAGCCCGCTGTGCCCACCCAAGGGCCTCATGCCTGGAAAAGCCATCCCTTGGTTTTCTCCATGTCTTCCCTCGCTCCTCTCCCTTTGCTCAGCCCTGTCAACTCGGATTAGGAGCTGGGAAGTTCCAGGCGCTCTCAGGCTGCTCCTGGCACCAAAATGTTGCTTCAGGAGGCACCCCCAGGCTGCCACCTTCCTCCTGCCCTGGGAGCCAGGCAGAAATGTGTATCTGCAGGCACAGTTCTGCCGGACAATAAACACCTTCTCCTCTCCCCAGAGCTGCTGTCAGCACTGGGATGAGGCGAGGGGACTGAAACAACGGGATACATATGCCAGCAGAGCTGGATGGATGGAAAAACCCAGGCATTAAATAAACCCCACGGATGTTTCATGACCAGCCATGAAAAGTATTTCATTTAACAGCTCAGAGCTATTTATAGAATCACTTAGTTCATCTTATTTTTCCTGCATCTCTTTTTCCCCCACCGGAGCTGCTCACACCTTGGATCGTTCTGCCTGAGGAGAATGATCTTCCTGCTGCCTGGTGCCCACCTGAAGTCAGAGGTCCCTGTAACAACATCCTATCCCATCACTGCAGGAAGGTGGGATGCTGTGAGAGCACAAGCTGGCTGGAGGTGGAAGGATGGACATCCAGGTGAGGGAAAAACTAACTTCCCCAATTAAAAACAAAATGGAAATTCAATGAAGGAGAGGGGAGCGAAAGCAGGGAGTCCCCTGAGCAATACTGGGGAGTGCTTTCCATGCATCACTACATCCACATCTCTTCCAGGATCAGGAACTCTCCAGGAGAAAAACCAAGCTACCACAAACACTGGTTTTTACACCTAGGGATGCTTTTCACCTTCCCAGTGACAGCCCTGTGGAGCAGGGCAGAGCAAGTGAAGATGGACTATTGACCCAGGACGAGGGGATGGGGCACTAGGGAAACGCACACTGAGGCAGCCACAGAGCTGGAACGCAGGCTGGAGAGGGAGTGTGGAAATTCCCATTGGGAGAAAGCGAACATGATGGATGGCACTCCCATTACCCATCACCACAGCTCACCTCCTACCGTCTCTCTTCACTTATTTCTCTCTCCTCTTCCTTTGTTTTTCTAAGGGAGGATGGGTTTTAACCATTCCTTTTGTGGCTAAAACTATTCATCCCCTTTTTAGGTACAGAAGGATGGAGAGGGACCCGGTCTAAATCAAGGCCAAACAGAGCACTGCCCACCCCTATCCTCCAGCTCACACTTTGTCTCCACAGAGGTGCACATCCCAAAACCCAGCGCGAAGATGCCCCTAAACCCAGCCTGCTGGGAGGGTGAGGGGCTGGAGGGGGGGTCCTGCCACATCTCCCAGCTCCCACAAGGTGGCAGATCTCCATAATTGTTTTATCCCAATCGGGAGCCCACCGGCAGCAGCCATGGCTTGCCTGCTCTGCCAAGAGGGGGGCTGAGCCCCAGCGAGTTGTTTTCCATGAATAAGATGGTTCTTTTGCACAGGTAAACTGTGATTTTTACAAGATGAATATGTCTGTGTAAAGGAAAAAAAAAAACAGCAGAAAAAAAACTGGGACAAGGCATGGCCAAATCCTGTCTCCTTGTGCGTCCCGGGTGATTGCAGAGTTCAGAGCAGACACGTGGCAAAGCAGGAGGATGGCAGTGAGGCAGAAACCCAGGAGGGAGCAGAGAGGTTGTTCAACAAGGTTCAGAAGGTGGGGAGGAGATTTAGAGATTAGACCAGATCAAAAGGATAATTATTTTTGTTACATTTCCCTATCTGCATCACTCCACCGGTTCTGCAGCTGAGCGGCCGGGCTGATTTTCGAGTTTCCAAGCATGCCTGGTGCATGGAACATATTTCTAAAGTCTCAGCAATAAATTCCAACCTTTCACCAGACATGCCTGCTGTGTGTTCAGGAGCAGGAGAGGAAAACTCTGCAAGACCTGGAGATTTAGTTTCCAAAATCTGGAGATTTAGGCTGCAAATGTTTCCCTCGACACCTCTGAGGTGAGCATCAGCACAGGGTAGAATCACCCCCCAAAAAGAAGCAGCTGTCTGGTCAGAGTTTGGCATCTTGATTTAGTTACCAGTCTCACCAGGATTCAACTTGCTGGCTCCCTGATTGAACTCAGGAAAAGCCACTTATCCCATATAAAGCGTTGCTGGTTGTCCCAGGATGGGCTAATGCCCTTATTCACATGCAGTCACCAAATCCCCACCGGTAAACAGGAGTGAGGAGCGGAGGCAGGATTTGCCTCCCTTCTCCACCTGAAAGCCTGTGGTAGATGGCTCAGATAGGATTCTGGTTGCCCGCCTTTCCTGGGAGGTTGCTCCCAAAGCAAAATTGTGCCCCTCGCAGCCCTTCCTGCCGAGCAGGCAGGAGCTCACCCGGGAGTTGCGGTCTCGGTCTCCAGCCGAGCTAAAACAGGGTGGAAGGACTGGGATGGGTGGTGGGGAGAGGCAGAGGGGTACCTGTGGTGTTGCCAGTCCAAATTCCATAACCCACAGCCCTCATGTTGAGCCAGGGGAGCACGAAGTGGCTGGAAGTGTTTAGGCACAAACACGTCTCTCCTGAAAGAGGGAAGGGAGAAGCTGTGTGCACAAAGCAGCTGCAAGTCCAGCCTCTCCCAGGGCTCCTCTCTCCCTACTAACTGGGGAGGGAGCACTATCCCATGGCCTTGCCATCCACACCAGGCACGCTGAAGGGCCATCCTCTGCCAAGGAACGCTCTCCAGGAGGACAATTTCCCAGTGGTGAGCCACAGATCCTCCCACCAGAAGGGATGAGAGGCATCAGAGGGCCTCGGAGGACCTCGGCCACAGCTCCCACCTCTTGAGCGCCTGCAAGAGGGGGGTGAACCGGGTGCTTGGTAGGGATGAACACCCACGTGTGAGTGTGCAGAAGGTCTCCTGACATGGAACCAGCTTCCTGCTCCTCCACAAGCTGTCAGCTCCATGTCAATGCCACAAAGCTTGTCCCCAAAGACCCTTTTCTTCCACGGAAAAAGAGGCCTCCGCAGGAGGAACAGGATGCTCACAGCTTGGACAAAGCTCCTCCTTGCTGAGATCAACTATGTGATCACAGACCTTGAGGATCCCCCCAACAGCTCTTGGGGCTGCCCATCCCTCTTCTGCCGCCACCAGAGCCACCCGTCTGCTCCCAACTCCGTATCAATACCACGGTTAATTTACAGGGCAATAAAAGTTAATTAATTCCATAGTTACAAACCCATTACAATGTAATTATTGTTTAATTGGATTTCAAGTTATGCAATTTCTGACAAAGTGCTTATTGCTTATGTAATAAACCAGAAGATATTTACAAAGTGATGAACTGCTGCAGTGTTAAGCACCTGGAATAGGACAGCAGTGGGGGCTGCATTTCCTTGGCTTGGCTAGGGACCCCTCCATGTACCGACCACGGATCAGCATCACCTCTCCATGCAGCCCTGACACAGGTTCCCAACTCTGCTGGCAGGGAGAAACACCAGCAGGCCTCAAAAGTCATTATTCCCAGAGAGGCTGCTTTGGGGAGAGCACAAGGGAAAAGAAAATGGAGGGGGAAAGCTCCCAAGCAGCAGAGGATCAACCCAGGATGCTGCTCTCCCAGCTGCCCTCTCCTTTTGGATGAGCTTCCTCACCCCTTCCACACGTGTCTCGCCCTGTCCCTGCACCCAGAGAGCTTTGGGAATGCAAAGGGCAACACCACAGAGGAGCACCTGGGGCTAAGGATGACTTTACAATGAAGCTGGAGCCTGAGCGGTATCAGAGAAGGATTTAGTTCCCTCTTGGCAAGGCTGCTGAGATGCAGTGAGCGGGAGAGGGCACCCGTGCGGCAGAGCCGGAGCCATTGGGCATCCCTGAAAGCAAAAGGGACCGAGCATATGGAGCTCCACCAGCTTGAAATGCCCAAATTCTGCCCCAGAGGTCTCAGTGCACCCCAGACAAGCTCTGGGTCATGGTGCAGCCAGGCAGAAAGGTCCTGGAGCAGCAGGATCCCTGCACAGCAGCCCAGGCTGCAGCAATCAGTGGCTCAGTGCTCTCGAGAGCAGCAAATTAAAAAGAAAAAAAGGAGGTTTTCTGATTAATATTGCTGCTGGGATAATTACTGTTATTACTACTATTATTACTGTTGGGATAGGGGCTTGTCATGGTTCATTTGGGGAGGAAAAAGTCACAGCCTGCTCATGGGAAAATGGGTGAAACATGCTGAAGGCCATTCATTGCATGACTCAGGGCCAAATAACCCTCATTTTTTCTGCCATGAAATATTATGAGCTGCCTAATAGGCAGCCAGAGCCTTTTTGGCTTCCCCCACACGCCTCCCCAAAATTCCCTGCTCCACACACAACCCACGTGACCCACGAAGCAAGGCCCCATCCTGCTCCCGAGGCTCCTACAGTAAAAGGAAACTGCTATAAAAATGCAACAGAGCACTTTTCCAGCAGAAAACGCAGCTGCTTTGAATTCCCAGCAATTAAAAGTTTGACTGGAGGGGGGGAAGGGAACCATTTGAATTTCTCTCACGCTCTCTTTGTTTACTTTTATAAGCTCTTTGTAACAATTTTAGGTTGCTACATTGTTATCTAAACAAGCCGCCTCTCTGAATCCCACTTCTTATTTTATGGGAAATTTTCAGCTTTCCGCCCCTGAGTTGAAAGAAATAATAAATCAACCAACAACCTGGAAACAGCCTGAATATCCCAATCCCAGCTCCCGGTCCAGGGACTGGAGGAAGTGGACATCTTCCCAGCCTTTCGTGTGGCAGCTCCTCCACCACCTGAATTATCTCCTTGTGACATTTCCAGCTCGGAAAGAGCAGGGCAGGGATTTGGGATGTTGCTTTTGTGAATGGTATTTAAATCTTCTTTTCATAACCCTGACCCAGTTTACCCTTTTACGTAACAAATCAATCTTCCCTTTAAATTGTTTAGCTTCTGGTCAAACACGGGCAGTGTTACTGATGTAAATATTATGTTTGCTCACTTTATAAGCCAGCACGCTCCGGCTGCCTTGGCTTCTCCGTAGGATTGCTATAGGATCCTCATACAAAGCAGGAGAGGGATGAAAACATCCCACTCACGCTCCAGGCTGGATGCTCTCCCAGGGCCTAGGGTGGCACCACAAGGCCCAGCGCTGAGCACACAGGGGAAAGGGGTCACAAACCAGGCAAACTTCAGCTGCTCTCAGCCAAACAAAGCACCTGCGTTCCATTTGTAACATCCATCGACTGTGTCACCACCTGCTCCCTGTTTTCCAGAGGCTGCTCATGGTGAGGTTAAGGAGAGTTCTGCTACTGAAAACAGCTCTTTTTTTCTCTGTCCACAGACCAAACTCAGAGCTTTGGGCATGACTACATGAATAAAAACTTTGTGTCTTGTTTTTCTAGCTCCAGTTTACAGACCAGCCACCAAACTCGAGCTCCGAGCACAGAGGCACTCCTATTATCCAAGAACATCTAATAATATTTAATCCTACTAAGCTCCCAAACACACCAATACCTTCTAGCAATGAGAGCTGCTGTTTAATTAACAGAGGTTAATTAATAAGCCAGAGAGTGGGAGGAGGAGGGAGGGGCAGCTTCACAAAGAAACCTGGATACCTCTCCTACACCTCAGAGAGCTCTCGATGTGCTGCTGTGACTTTATTTTTGGGACGGTTTCTAAACAACTCTTCTTGCTCTGCTCCGGCTCACAGAGCCCAAAATAAAAGGATAGCAGTGTGGAGGCTTGGCCACTGCAAACCCCATCCCAGGCGTTTGTTCCCTGATGTTCCCAGGGAGCCCATGGGGTGTTTGAAAAGGAAGCGAGCTGAAGAGGGGAAAGCAGCAGGGCCTTCTGCAGGAGCCAAAGCCGCAGCTATTAGGGGTGTTTTACGAGCTTTATTCTTCCCATTTTCCGTCTGGAGAGACACAGCTGACGGGAGGCCCTGTGCCATCCCCTGCTCCACTAGGAAGGAGCTTCTCCAGGCTGGAGAAAGCCACGTGCCAGCCTCAATGTGAAGCCCTTCACTGGGCACTGTCACCCCCGGGACAGCTGCCCCCACCCCTGGGACACCCCTGTCCCCTGGGGTCACCCATCACCTGGGCTGGAGCAGCGGCGGCCGCGTGCCAGGAGCCAGTTCTGCTCCACGGGCAAACAGAGCTTATTGTCTCCGTTCTGTTTGCTTTAATAAGGTAATGAAAAGCTGGGCTTATGCCAGGGAACAACGAAAAAATGCCACATTGTCACCCTGCCAGAGCACCGTCCCCCTGGCTTTCTCCGTGGTGTCCTTCCAGCCCTCCCCAGGACCAAACCCTGCGGTTCTGCTGGAGGCAGGCGCCCACCAAACAAAACTCAAGTCTGCAACAAACGTTTTACAGGCGTTTTTTCAGGTCATAAGCAGCTGGCTGGCAATATCTTAAGTTCAAACACCAACCTGGCGTCACCAGAAAAGCATAAATTATGTTTTAAGCACAGAAGATCCATTTTATCACTCAGAAACTATCAAAAGGTGAGCATGGCAGCGTGGAGAGCAATGTTGATCTAGAAGAGGATGGTACTCAAACCATCACGTGGACACATTACTCCCAAACACACATCCCTGCCCCAAAGCTGAGAAGAAAACAGATGAAAGGAAATACTACTTTGTAATAAATGAATCAGGGGAAAAAGGCAGGAGAAGTGGGAAGCAAGAAAAAAGCTGTGGAAGGTGTGGGACATGGGCTGTGCTTCAGCAGTGTGGTCTCCACCTGGTAGTTGGCATTCTGGTCAGCCCCTTCCTAAACTTCCCATTCTCCCAAAGCATTTTTAAGGTAATAAAAAAAGAGGGGAAAGAAGAGGAAAAAAAAAAGAGCAGACAAATCACTTTTTTTTTTCCTCCCCCAAATAATTACTGGGGTTTTTTGGCAAAGAGCAGAAAAGGAATACTGCAGTGTTTGTCATCATTAGGTTAGAGAGACTGCCAAGCTGTAATAGCATTACAGCTGCAGGCATTGTGGGTAATGCCATGCAAATTGCTCCAAAGGCATTGGAAAGGAAAGCCACCGTCGGCTGAGCAATGTGAAAAGGACACTCTCAAGTACTCTTTCCAGTGGAATTTTTGTACTCTGCTTTTTGGGACACTCTTGAAGAAGCTGTCAGGTAAAGCGCCTCAGGGCTGCTGATCCACCTTGGGCTGTAATCCTATACAAATTCCTACATCCAGTAGATCCCAGCAGCATCAATGACTTCAGCAAAGCTCTGGGGACAAGTGGGGGCTGCCCTGCCATCACCTCCTCCTCCACTTCCTCCTCTTGGTTTCTCTCCAGGCCCGCTGGAAGCTGCGGAGCACTTTCAGTGACCCAAGTGTGAAATAGCTGGAGTGAAAGGTGAGCCGTGGGCAGCAGCGCCGTGCTGCACTCACAGTGCTCCCAGCCGCAAGGAAAGAAGGGGTGAAGCTGCTCATCCACAGCCCCAGTGGCACCTCTGACGTCAGGCTTGGCTGAGAGCTCCAAAACCACTCCATTCTCTCTCCCACTTTCCCAACATCATCTCCTCTTTCTGTCTGCTAAGAGGGCCCTCTCTACTCACACCCTTGACTCAGCAGGAATAGAACCCCCCATCTAATCCAACTCTTTCCAGACCCTGCAGTGACCTGAGAATGCCTTCTGCTGAGTTCAAGGGTCTCCTCATCCAGGACTGCAGCAGCAGCTAATTTTTTCCTCTGTCTTTTTTTTTACCCCATGCAATTAAGTGCAGCTTCCTAATTGGAGTGCTGTGAACTATTTATAGCTTTATAATGACCGTTTACTACGGCAGCACTTAGATATTGGATAGGGAAAAAAACCAGTCAGTAGCCTAGATGGGGAACAAGCCACATGCATGAGGGAAGGACTTCTCCAAGGAAGGTTCAGAAGCTTGGGAAGGCAAAGCAGGGAGAGGCAGCAATGGGGAAAAAATGCTGTTATCTGCTTTTCCTCTGCTGGAGCAGAAGGATGGATCTCCACGCCCCACATTAATGAAACACCAAGATTAGAGCATTTCTCTATCCAGTCCTACACCTGTGGTTTATGGGCAAGGCCAGGTTTTAGGGCTAAGAATGCACATGGTAGCCCTGCCTTCTGGGGAGCACACAGAAGCCAACAGAAGCTTTCCCAGTTTCTCCCAGTTCATTCCCTAGTTGAACACCTGGATACAAGCCCCACATGTTTCAGGAACTATTCCTTTTCTCCATGTCCACACGATGTTTGTAGGATGATTAATCACAGTCTTAGCTGTAGGATCTCATTGCTTTTCTGTGTTCTAATAAGTGAAAGAAGGTGGCCCTGCCCCTGGCAGGGTTGGAACTAGATGATCTTTGGGGTCTAATTCCAATCCAAATCATTCCAAGATTCTGTAAAAGATCATTTAAATATATATAAATAATCAGAAGTGGAGACCACAGAGCTCTTCAGGAACAGCATCTTTCCAAGAGCGTGACACGATCTTTCCCAAAAAGACATTCCCAGTCATACTGTTGTGAACAAAAACCTCTTGCAAAAAGCGGGGATGTGACAGCACTGGGGGAATCTTATTTATTGTGGGGTTTTTCCTCCATCTCCTGACAAGCTCTCAGAGGGAGCCAAACTACAATCGATCTTCATCTTTGTGACCCTCATTTCCTAATTCTGAGCTACGCGGTTTAACCTTGCATGAACAGCAACTTCCATAAAACGAAATAACAACCATCAAAATCTGTGTTTTCCCAGCAAATGCCATGATATTTAAGGTGCTGTTTGTCTTTTTTTGTCTCACTGTGTTTTTAAGGCAGTCGGAATCCAGAGGAGACTCCTTGACAGATGAAGAGAAGCTGGTCCTACCCAACTTGACAGCACCATTTTAATAGGATCTCCCTTAGAATTGTTAATGAGGAGCTTGAGCACTTGGTATGCCAGGAGGGGAAATACTCATGGAGAACAAGGAGATGCATCAAGAGCCCTTTGTATGCTAACTTTTTGATGGAAAATTGGAGACAAGGATGGATACAAAGTGCTGTTGGATACTTGGCACGTCAAGGGGAGAAAGTCTCGGTGCTTGGAGAGCCCACGGTTCCCTCTCCTCTCTCCAGCATCCACGTCTGCATTTGGACAATTCAGAGGGAAGGAGATCAACACTGAACCTCTTCCCAAGCTTCAAGCAGAATAATAGATATCCCTTTCACAGCAGCACATGGATCATGCCTCTTTCCACTCCCGTTTTTTAGCGGCGGGAAGCCCGGCCACGCTGCTGGAGAGTCCACAGGAGGGGATACCCACGTGGCAGGAGGGGTCTCAGCTGGAGGGCACCTGCCTCCCTTACTGCTCCCTGTCTCCAGCCTCAAAGGCATGTCCTGAAACTCTCTGGAACAGGAGACTCATTTTTCATGCTGAACGAGATGAAATTCCCACTGTTACCTCATTTACATCTCAATACTGGTAAGTTATAGATGGCTATTATTTATATACATCTAAGACATCCATTTCTTATTCTGTGGGATACAGTAAGAAGAAAAATGCACATCTTTCTGTTTACATTTTCTGGATTGTTTCTTTTTTTTTGTTTCCTTTTTTTATCCTTTGCTCAAGTTTGACTGTTGCTGAGAATTTGCAAATAAATAAAGGAGTGAACAGCCCCATAAAAGCTGATTGTTTCCTCCTCCTGCAAAGATTGTCTTTGTGAAGAAGATTAAAAATCCTTCCAACTACAGAAGATAAAGGTATCCCTGGGTGAGAATAAGACATAAAAGAGGTTACTACACACATCTCTGGGCTGTGTGGACTGCTAATTCACACTGTTGTCATCCCTGCTCGTCCATCTTTACTCTTTCTTCCTTCTTTCCATGAAAGGAAAAGTTGCCTTTGCTGAAGGCAGCAGCAGTTGTGCCCTGAACAGAATATTTGCTTTCCCAGCTGGCTGCAGGGAGCCAGGCTCCGTGGGACCATCCATAAAGGACGCACGTCTGCTCCCAGCTGGCACGCGAGGCAGCAGGTGAGGTTCACACTCCCTCCTTGCTCCACGGCACGGTTTGGTGTAGAAGACCTCACACCAAATTCTTTGTCACAATGAAGCCATAACTCACCACCTGGACTCCAAGAAGAGGAGTCCATCAAGGACAGAGCTCATGAGCCTAAAACTTTAGGGATAATCCCACGACAGCATCTTCACCTGGCACCAACTGCTAAACCAGCAACCCTGTCAAGGCTGAGTTCAGAAAGGCTCCACAAAAAGCCCTGGGGAGCACTGAAACCTCAAAAGACCTGCTCTGGAAGTTCAGGAGGTTCCTCCCAAACAGGGCAGCCTCCTCTCAGCCCCCATGGTTGGAATTAAATCAGATGCAAGAAGAAGGGAACCATTCTCTTGCAGTCATTCCCTGCCAAAGTGCTCCTAGAGCCCATCAGAGCTTTTACCCAGGGAGAGTGCTGTGGATCTGGCAGAAACCACCAGGTTCCTCCTTGGTTCAGGACAAAGGAAGGCCACACCACAGGGCAAACTCCAGCAGCCAGTGGGTTTTTCTTTGCCTCCCCTCCCAAAGTGCTTTGTCAGGATTCATTAGGAGCACAGCAGGTTTTACTGGTACCTACACTATCAGCAGAGCAGCTGCTTTTCTTCTTTGCTGACAGCCTACATTCAGTTTAACAGATTGAAAAGGCCTCCAGATTCAAAGCCTTGTAATGATGCTTCTCTTCCTTTCTTTCTCCTTCCCTCTTTAATGGCTTTCGCTAAAGCAAGGAGAGGTTTTTTTTCCTTGCATGTTGAGCAAAGCATGGAAGAGATTCTCTGTTCTCATTTTCACTATTCTTAAACTCCCCTGCAGCAGCTCCCTTCCCATCTTATTCCTTCTTCCCCGATATCAGGGGGTACCCACCACAAACTGGCCACCAGAGATGAGGAGGCTGCTTAAATAGATTTCAATAGAGCTTGATAGACTTCATAGGGAAAGAAAAAATTGATCCATTCAGGTACAGTCAGATCTTCAGCTTTTCCTTTTCAGAACCAGGATGAAGAGCCTTTTTAGGCTGGCCCCAGGAAAATGATTATTTCTCTCTTTCCAGCCCAGATGAGTTGAAATAGATGGACAATGCTTTGTTTAAAAAATGCCGAACAGGTTAAAATCCCACCTGGGACACGTTTCTTCACTGCTAAGCTGCTGAGCCAGTAGTCTGACTCTAACACAATTTCCCTATTTTTCTGAATGATAGGATTTCTTTATTAATTGTCAACCTACAAATGTGATCATCTTGAGTAGTTTTGGAGTGTAACAGGGAAGGGGAGGAGAGCTGGAGCTGCACTCCTGCAGAGCCCCTGGGTAAGGCTGATTGATTGAAATCACTTGAATTTCCCCTATTATTAAATAGAAGAGTGCTCCTGGTTTGTCTCAGAGATGCAGGGAAAGAGCTGGAAAGGAAACAGCAGCCCAGAGCAGAAGTGTCCAAGGAGACCCTTGTATTGATACTTTCTTTTTGCTCTCACCTGCAACAATTTGTGATGGTTTTTGCATAAAAATCTTTTTTGGCAAGCACCTGAAGATCCCCAGAATTACCCTTCTCTGAGTATGTCAATATCCTGGGCTGGGAATGAGACCTAGTCAGGAAATAAGAATTGTGTGAATTGGGATATCTGGGGGATTTCTCTTGCAAGACCTTTTAATTTAATGTTTGGTTCTTTTGAGAGGAGAGAGGACGCACGCCAGGCCAAGAAACGCAATACTTGGGTTGTGAGCATTCCCCTAGAAAATGAAGGATTTTCATGTTTGCTCTGCTGATCCCCTCTCTGGCCCCGTGCATATTTAATTAATGCCAGGTCCCTATCAGGCAAAGGTTTTGAACATCATCACCTGTATCCCGGATGGATGCCTTATGAGCAAGTGATTCCTACTTGAAAAAGGTCTGTAAAATTTCCCTGGCCAGCCTCCTTCCCTCCTTCACTATCTTGGAACACTAGTGATAGACTGAAGCCTCAGCACAGATGAAAGACCTATCAAAATCCTCTTGCTGGAGCCCTCCAGGCATTCAAAGGCTTTCTCAAGCCATTCCTTGACTACCTCTGATAAATAGACACAGAGACAGAAGGCACCTGTTTTTCTTCTGACCCTTTGACACCTCCGTTCTCCAGCACCCAAAAAGCTGGCATGCCTTTGCCTAAATTCCCATCTTTGGTAATGTCTCCCATTTTTATTTCTTCTCTGCCACAAGTACAAAGCCATTCGTTCAATTCCCATCATTCTGGAGACGCCCCTTCCACTCCTACAACCCAGATCCAACACTGAAACCCTTCCAGACAAGTCATCCAGGACTTGCCTCACTCTAAAGAAACAACCTGTAGAGACAGTGCAAAACCTCACACAGGGCAGCCGTGGTCCTTAAAGCATCTAATTATGTCCTTTCTCATTACTAAACCTGATTTGATTTAAGCAGCTCCCTGACTCACACTCTGGGATGTAATACCATGCTCTGAATCATTCCTGTCCCATCTGCTCCTGCCTTTGCCCTTCCCTGCTTGCAGGTAGGATAACACACCAAGCTAAATATTTAATGGGAGTGCTAATGGCTTTGTTAAGTGAAGTTGGGGTGGGGGTGGGGGGAGCTTTTCCTTAGGTTAGGATGACTGAACTGGGTTTGTGCTAATGGGAAGCCTGTCCAGCCCAGTCCTGTGCTCCCAGGATGGGAACACCAGGGCTGTGGGCAGATGGTGCCAGGATCACGCCTGGCACTGAGTCAGCACTGAACAACAGCTTGCACCAGAACAGCATTAAAGAGCTTTTGGGATGGTTCTTTTCAGGTGATGAGGAAAAGCCTTCTTGGGATGATGCTCTGGAGCCCTCAACCAAGCCAAGGCAACTGAACACACAACAGCAAACAGCCTTAGAGCGATGGGGGATGGAGCAGAAGCTTGGTGGAGCTGTGCCAAAACTACTCCTTTTCACCTCGCTAGGATTTTCCCGACAGTTTGCAAATCCTGTCAACGGCAGATAAAAACACCCACCAACATTCGAGGGCCAGATGGTAGTTTATGTTTATGAAAACTGCGATTTGTTTTCATGGAAACTAGTAAAAGGATAGTGGGCAAACCCGGAAAAACACGGCTCACCCTTTAGGAAACAGTATATTTTATGGACAGCTTTTGCTGCTACAGCTGATGGAGCTTGGGAGATAGGAGCACACAAAAGGTCTGCCCAACCCAAGAGAGCACCTGTGGGATCCAGAGGCCACTGGCTGAAATTCCGCCTGAGTTAGGGAGAAGTGGAAGAGAGGTACTTCACTTGATGTGCCAGCTTTCCAACTCTTCCAGTTCATTACTGAAGTTTCATTATACGGGGAATGAAATCATGGGCTCAGCTCCTCATGCCTGATGGAAGAGCCTCAAGAACCACCAGTGTCCATCCAATGAGAGAGACCACAAATAAAAAACTAGGGATCAGCTTTGCGTCCTACAGGGATGTAACTGGCTTCCTTCTCTGCATTTTTCATCAAGGAACAGGTGAAAATGGACCTTCAGGTAGAGCTTCTCATGCACTGGACTTCCCCTGGGGCACTTCCACCTCTGGCTGATCTCTTTCCAAGTGTCTCTAACAACTTTCCCTGTGGCACAGTGTTGGTTTTGGCTGGATTCATCCCAGCCTGATTCCCCTGAGAGCAAGGCCCGGGGCACAGGCAGCGTAAATCCTGTTGGCTGTGGCAGCCCCAGGCCACGTGTGACGTCGGTTTCTGGAGAAGACTCATTAATTTAATCTGAGTTTCCTTCTGCTGAGTTTTCCTTTTGCTTACAGGGGATCTGCAATACTTCATCTGTCACCACGGCTCCCAGGGACTCACGTCCTGATGTCGTAAATTTATCATCACCGTGACATCACTGACAGACCAGGCAGGAGGAGAAAGGGCTCCAGGGCTAAGCAAAGGCTCTTCTCTCTATCGAGTGGCAGTGATTCACACTGAAATGCCCCCAGGAAGCACTTGGAAACAGGGAAGGCTTCACACTTTTCAGCCCAGATTTATCTTTCCTATTTGTTGCCAAAGCGAGGCCTGCTCAGTGTGGTGACTTTGGACACTTTGCTTCCAAGAGCCGGTGTGTGTCTCCTAATTCTGGAGGTTTGCTGACCTCCTCAGTTTATTTTGCTTCCAAGAACTTTCATTTCTCCTCATGACAGCTGAGCATTTTTATGAGTAAAGGGAGATCTGGTAGGAAAACAGGGCCATGAGTAGGCGAGACCTCCTTTGGGGCTGCTGTGGTGCTGCACTTTAGCCTGGTGATAACCCCGTGGCCTTTTTCCTTAACGTAGCTACACAGAATAAAAGGAAAATGCTCAAAAAAACTAAATCGCAGCATTGCTGGGGGGGCAGAAGGCAACAACCCTGTAATTTGAAGAGGCTCATTGAATCCCCCTAGATCTTCCTCCTTACAGCCACTTGCAAATGTTGATTTTTTTGCATCCTTCAATCACTGCTCTCCTGGCACAAGAAGAAGCTTTGGGGCCAGGTAAATATTTATTTGCTGGCACCACTGAGTGCCATCATCTGGAAGGAAAGCAGGGTGGATTTGGGGTTGGTTGAGGATCTGTCTAAGAATAGTTCTCCTTGTTGTGCTTCGCCTGCCCTTGAACAACCCTTTCCATGAATATCCCAACACCTGTACAGTCCAGTCTGGCATCATACATCCCACAGACTAATCCTGCTGCCTGCCTTAGTTCAGCACTGGTACTCCAGGATTTCTTGGCAGGTCGTCCAGAAATCAGCAAACAACCCCACAAGAGAGGAGGTCTCAGGAAAACTAAAAGACTTCTACAGCACAGCCTGTGATTTTCTGAGGAATATTTGGCTGCTCTCTTTTGCTGCTGCATGGTAGGAAAGGGCAGGGAGAGGACATAATTCTACTCTAACTTGCTACATCATCAGTTTTCATTAAAATATTCTTCTGCCACATCTTTGTAATTTTTCATTTCAAAGGCAAATTTATTAAAGGTGTACTTCAGCCTGATTAAATTAAAGAATGTGGCATTAGCAAATAAAGTTTTTTTTATCTCAGCACACCACCAAAAAAAAAAGAAAGAAAAGAAAAAAAGGGAAATTGCTGTAATACAAACAGCTATTTAATACTATAACTGAAGGGGGGGAATTCCATTCTTCATAAGCTCCTGACACCCATTCATTATCTTCCCTTGGCCCTACCATCACAACTCACGCTGGAGCCTTGCAGCAAAAATGGCGCAAATGTAAAGCAATATAATATCATGTGTTTTCAGAGATAGGCAATAATACATTTTGCACACAAACAAACCTTCCAAGCACACCAGCAGCTCCTTCCCTGAGTCTCCCTGGGCAGCTCTTAACTTCACACACTCATTTCAGAGCTATTTCCTGGTCAGAGATGGCTTTGAAAATGAGGTTGAAAAAGGTTTTTCGGCTCATTTTTGTTTTGATTTCTGCTAGGCAGCAAGAAAGGGCAGGAATTGTGTTCTGAAATTCAGGACTTACCTCTGCTCCCTTGTCTTAAAAGGGCCACTTTGCCTGTGTTTTTCCCTCACAGTCTCTCCCAAATCCATCTTAGCTAGTTTTAGATGGAAAAATAGAGTGTTTGGCTGATTTCTTTCCCCTTAGCCCTGCTACAACGTTTGGGTAGTTCTAGGGCTGAGAACACACGGGCATTTATTAAGCCATATGTCAAACTCAGCTCTTTTCTTCCACAAGCTCTAAAACCAGCTCTCCTACTGGGATGCTCCGATGCAGCCAGGGTAAGAAATGGAAGAAGGGTTTGCAGAGACATCCAGGTTTTCTCCTCTCCTCCCCAGCCTAGCCTCCCTCACCCAAAACCACCGCACTCCCGCCATCTGATCAGTCAGGAAGGACACAGGGATCCTCTGGCCGGGAGCAGCTGTGGCAGCAGGAGGTGGTGCCCAGCCTTGGGGCTGAGAGGTCTCCAGGCCTTCGCTGCCAAGAGTAGGCAACATATCTGCGACAAACAGAGGGAAAACTTGGGAAGTTTATTGGATTGAGAGCTTCCCATCTGTTTCTGGCACAGTCAGCCCATGGCTCTCCAATGCCAGTAGCTGGAGACAATCAGGAAAGAAGCAGACAGACATATCCAGCATTCCTCACCGACCAAGGAAGATCTCTGTGGGTTCTCCTGATGGGAAACAGAGTCAAAAAGGTGTTGCACTCTCCCTTCTCCATTCTGTAGTAACTGGAAAGCTGCTGAGACAAAGGCATCCATCCTTCCCTGAGCTTCATTCCCTTGGGCGTGCGTGGAGGCAGGAGCGCACACAGCAGGTGTCTGCTGCATGTCCCTTTCAAAGGCCTGTCACCCCCACAAATTCTCTCTCAGGTCACTTATTTCCCCACAAGAGGCAGCCCCCAAACCATTGCAGGTGAGGGAACACAACCACCAAGGACTTGCATCCTGGAGATGACAGGCAGGCACACGGAGCAAGAGCAGCCAAAGGGCTGCTACCAAGGGGACTTGGTCCCAAGCCCAAATCAACCTCACCAGCTTTGCTAGCACAGCCCAAACCTCACCTTCCCTGTTTACAAACAGCAGCAGATGCAGGGCTGAGGGAGTTGGGATGCCTTGGGAAGCACTAAGCACGGCTTTGAAAGGCAAGGCACATCCGCGTTCCTTACGCGGTTGTATCCGGCACTGAAAGCTGAACATGCTTTTGAACAACACTAATGATCAGTCATCAGCTCCTTGGAACACTTCCATAGCAGCATTTGACTACTGGATAGTGATCAAGTCGACAGAGGCTTGCCAAGTTCTGGGCACTTGGCTGGCAAAAAAAATGTTTGGTGCTTCAGGAAAGACTTGGTGCAGCTTTTGATCCCTTCTAGTCCCAACATATTTAAACAAAAATAACCCTTTTCTCTCCTCTCCCTCCCAACCACCATTTTCCTACATTTAATGGTAGAGAAGGAGGTTTTGGCACATTTCAGGAGTGCTATTTTTAATGGATTTGGTCCCCAAATGTCACAAGGCTATTGTCTTCCCTGTTGGCCACGTCTGCCTGAATTTTAGGCTATTCCCTAAATTTCACGAGTTGTCTGCTTCCTGCAGCCCTCTGCTGTTATTGGTTGTCTTCCTGAGATATACTTTTTGTCCCACTTCTCACCAAAATGTCCAATTTCCCCAACTTTGGTGCCCCATGAAACAAAAGTTGCCTGTTCCTGTAGTCTCACCTAGTGCAGGGACATGCAGGGGGGGAGAAAAACACCCTGGGGGGAAAAGATTGCAAAAAATAAATAAGTTTTTTTGCTGCCCAGATCTCCTTTTCTTCTACTTCCCTCTCCCCATCTCTATTGCCCAGGGACCTACTGCCAGAGCCCTGGTGGATTTGGTAATTAGGGCCATGGATTGCTCAGCTACTGGAGATAATACTTTTTTGTCACTGTTGGTCACCTTTGCCAAAACATCTCACACAAGTCGGCCACGTGCCTGACTTAACCGGCTTCGTTTGGCCCTTGCTTTGTCTCCACTTTCTTCACACGGATGGGATGGATGCACAATCTCCCACTTCTTGCCCTGAGTATCCTTTGCTGGCTCCCTCCCTCCCTATCCTACCAGTCTGTGGGTGCAGGGAGAGAGGAAAAACTGGACCAGTGCTGACTCTCTCCATCTGGAAGGGACCAGAGGAGCTGGCAGCAGCTGAAGCATAAACACTCCTGCCATTTCCTTGGAAAGATTCAGGATCCAAGGGAGGATGGAGTTGGGGGGAAACGTGGAAGTAAAAGACGGAACCTGGCAACAGCAAGGAAGACAAGAAGTGGTAAAAAACCCGCTGGAGTCAGTCTCAGGGAAAGTGAAGGAAGAAGATGGAGTCTTGGAGAAGAAAGCAATCTCTAGGAGCATCTCTCCACTGCAGGACCAAGACACTGGATGACTGAAGGCAAAGGAGATGTGACCCATCCCAGGGGTCCTCCCCACTAACAGCACTCCTGTCCCACACAAGACTGTCCCCAGGGGTGCAGACAATAAGGGCTGGGAGATACTGGGATGCTTTGGCAGCAGAGGGTTCATTCAGCTCCAAGGACAACACTCCACCTGCCAGGGACCAGGTCCCAACGTCCCTCAGCATCCTCACCTGCATTGCCAGTGAGGACTATCCTGACCTGCCTCTGGCAAGACAGCTCTTCCAGCTCTTTCCCAGAGAAAGAGAGAAGTGTTAAATTAAACACCCTCGTGTTTTTGAGGTCTTCTGTGCTCTTTGAGACATGATCTTATTCTTTGTTCTCACCTCAGGTGCCAGTCAAAGGTCTGAGATTTGTCCCTCTTGGATTATTTAATCCTTTTCCAGCAGGATCCCAGCCCAGAACCACCTGGGCCAGCCTTTTAATGAGATTTGGGCTCCACAGGGAGAATGCCAGCTCCACACCATCCAGAGTCCTGGAGAAAGAGCCCAAGGAGGTTCTCCTGCTGCAGCGGGAGAGCTGGGGAATGGGCATGGGACAGGAAAAAATCCAGGATTGGTATAGCTCTATGGAAAAATGCTCCAATGCTGTCCCCTCCCCAGAGAGCTGAGCTGTAAGCAGGGCATAAACACCCCTCAGGTGTTGGCAGCATCAGCTGTGTCACACACATCTCTCGGGCACATTCGCTCCGGTGCTTTATTCCCCCATCGGAAAAAAAAACCTTTTTAGAGCACTACAAAACTGATTAGATTGAGGCAAGGGAAAGAGTGATGGAAAACGGTGAACAGTAAAAACCTGGGAGCGGGCAACAGTTTCTTGGAGGGAAATAAGAGAAAATAAAGCTGATGCTTTCAAGATTAATGACTAATGACAAATAATTGTGGCTGTGGAACAGCAAGGAGAAGGCAGAATGGAAACAAGAACCAGACAGGAAAAGTAGGCATTAGGTCTGATGGTGAATTTAAGGCCATTAATTCATAATTGCAGCCATTACGGCCAGTAGTTTCAAGTGAGTCCAGCAATATTAGGAGCTGCTGGATGCGGTGCCTTTCCAAAAGAATCTGGCTGTTATTTAGGGTCCTCAGTGAAGGCTGAACTGCCGTGAAAAAAGCTAATCCTCATCTCACATCATGGGTGTTCATAGGAATCTCTGCCCTGAGGAAGGAAGGAATGGGGATAGAGAAAACACACGCCCTCCACCCTGCTTCTGCAGGCACAAAATGAGCCACTTTGCCCACGTTTATGAGCTCCTGGGCTTTTATCTCCCCCCACGAGGAGCAGATTCTCTGTCTTTGCTGGATGCTTCAGAAGGCAGCAAACACCAGTCCCAGCTGCTGAATGTGCCTGTCCTCCCTCATTTCACTTTTTCAAGGGGGAAATCAAAGTATTTCCTGACATCCAAAGGTCTTTTCCCAACAGCACAGGATAAAAGGCAGGGCACCACCAGGTGAAGCAGGGTGGTTTTATTGTGGTTTGAACAGTGTCCACCCTTCTAAGGAGGGGGTTAATGTGCTGCCTGTATCACATCCCTGTGAATCACATCTATTTAATTTAATGAGAAAACTGACAATTCACTGTGACCAGCAAAGCCTGTCCTACTCTGCGTCATCCGGGAGTTACAAAAAGGCCAGTTTTGCTCTAATCCTGGAATATTTACAACTGGAAATGATGGAAAACAGAAGGAACACAGTTAAATCTCAAGCAAGATGTGTTCCCCTCAGATCTCACATTCACAATAGACAGAGGCACTCCAACCAGCCTGACAGGGTACACAAGACACTTGGCAGCCTGGCAAAGCTTTGTTCTTCACAGAGATCAATCAAAGCAAGAGAGAGACTTGTCAGGGAAGCGTGGGATCAGCTGTTTTCTCCTAGTCTAACTATGGTCTTCTCTTCTCCACTTTATTCACTTCATCTTTTTTTCTTTTTTTCCTCCTGGTAGGAAATCTCACCTGAGGTTCTGCGAAGCATTTTATCCACTTAACATTCCAGGAGGTTCTATCAGTCCCTTGCCAAGCACCTTCCAGGACAGGAAGTGTCATCATGGCATGGAAGTCATCCCTGTCTCTTGGCCAATGCTGGTGAATGACCAACAGCAAAGCACCCTTTCCCTCACAGCCTTTGGCTTCTCCTCCAAACTCTTCCCCTCCTGTTTTAATTTGGATCAGGTTATTTTCCCCATGCTTGGAGCACATTCAGCCCCCCAGCTATTAAACTGTATTCGATGCACAGAGAAAAACACTTTGAATGCAACCTGAGAACATCTGATACCACAGTGAGTAAGAGGAGAGGGATTAAGGCAGGATGGCAAGACGTTGTTTCCACAGCCACTTTTTTTTTTTTTTAGCTGATAATCCTATTTTTACACGTGCCTACCAGATGTTCCCCATATCACACTCGGTACAGCCAGATGGCTTCAGAATCCCTTCCCCATGGTGTATCATCAGCTCCTGATCATCTCACTGATGTATAAAAGCCCCATCAGAGGGGAATGAGCTGCCCGGGGTAATTGTCTGCACGCTCCCAAACATCTGCGCACACGTCCCCGCGCGGCACCGGGACACGTTCCTTCCTGCAGAGCCCAGAGCACGCAATTCCTGGTGGGAGAGGAGTTCCTCCCTCCGAGATGCCGTTAAACACGCGGTAATTACTGCGGGACATAAGCAGCGTGTGTCCCTACGACTCAGTCGCCACCACGCCCAAAGGTCACCGGTTCAGCTTTACACAGCCGGGCTTCAGCCGGGTTTGATCCCGCCGCGGGGTAAAAAGGGATGGATGGGTGCGTGGGTGGATGGACGGACGGACAACGGAGCTGCTTCATGCCCCAGAAAGAGGCATTTGCTGTGCAGAAAAGAACTGGGCCAAGATGCTTTGGACTATGACCAGAATTTGGGAATGCCTGTGCGGGATCAGAGTCCTGCCGTCAGCTACGTCACCTTGTAGAGGAAAGTCCAGCGCCTTTAGGACGTGGTTTGGTGCAGAGTTGACTCTCACTGCAGCGTGATCTTACAGCATAAGAGCAACACTTAATGCGAAACTATAAGAAATACCAAAATTAGGAAGACTTCTAACAATGGCAAGGACCAGTGTGTTTAGGACAGGTTTTTGCTACCCCAACAAGGTGAAGTGGCAGTGGTGGGCAGAAGAGCCCTTCAGCTACGTTGGAGATACAGCAAAGCCCCAAGTGCTGCTGGCTGCTGAGGCAGGAACGGGAGAGGAGGCAATTTTAGGAAGCAAATAAAATAGAAATAGCAGATCAGATCTGAAGGGATTCTTTCTGATAGGGAAGTGACATATCAACAACCTGGCAGCTCCCCTGGTGTCCCAGCTTCTAAGCCAGCCTCAGAGGAGAACTGACAGGCAGGTCAGCATCAAGAGCCACGTGTGAAGGGAAAGGGAGGCTCACCTGTCCAAATCTCTCCAACATCCAGCTGAGGAAATGAAGCCCAAATGCAAAACTCTTCCCTACTCTATTTCACTCTTTTTCAGACTGCCACCGGCAGGGCAGGTCTGGGAGGGCACAAAGCCCCCGTTCAAGTAGAGGTCAGGGATGAGGTCGTGCCTCAGAGGAAACAAATCCGCTGGCCAGCACCAGGATCCAGGAGAGCTGGGCCCCTCTGGCAGCTGCACGCCTCTCCAAGAGGCTCGGAGGAGCAGGGGCAGGAGCTTTGCCCAGGGGCTGCAGGGCAGGAGAGACTGGGAGCGAGGGGAGAAAGCAAAGGATGTCCATTGATATAATTGACTGCTCGACCAATTAAAATTCCTAGGCTACTAATTGGGGCTGAGATCTGCCTGCTGAATGCTCCCTCAGCGGCTCTGCCCCGAGAGAGGGGCGCCTGCATGAAAGAGAAGGGGATAAAAGTTTGGAAGAAGCCGGCCCCTCGCCAGGCCTGGCAGAGCCCAGAGCTGTTTGGTCTGACCCATAACAAGGCACCAAATCACTTTTGACAAGTGAAGAGGATTGGAAATAATGGGGGTCTGTGAAAGGCCCAGGGCACAGACGGGGGGATCCATGAGATAATGAGGAGGCAAAGCCCTCCCGTGGCTGGGGGCTTCCCACCTCCCGGCAAGGCAGTGGGGACCGGGGCGTGAGAGGACAGGGAGGAGGATGTGTGGGACAGCTGTGCGACATCCAGTCAATATCTGACCTGGAAACGCTCTGCCTGAGGCACAAGGAAAGCAGGGAGTGCCTGGAGGGGGTCAGCCTGAAGCTCCCAAGAGCACTTGGTGCTCCTGCTCTGCCTCAACTCCACTTTTTAGGAGTGGTCCTCAAAAACCTCATGTCCCTTTTCCATCTCCCACCCCACGTTAGGTATTTTCCATGCACTGGCCAGGTGTGCCAGCAGCAGCTACGACATCCCAGCTGCTCACCTGATCCAAATAACTCCACATCCCTATAGGATCCAGGTGCTCCGGCTGCACCAGACACAGGGAATCAGCAATCAGACTGCAATAATTAAAGTGTTCATTTACATACCAATACCCCAGATATTCTCCACCTCATATCCCTTTCACAATGATGCACTATCCAAATCTAGAGCACGTGTGAGTGCACAGAGCCAATTTCTTTCTACTCAGAAAAAGAAAATAGCCTATTTTTTTTCACGTCAACATGCTCTGTGTAATATCCAGAGGGTAATTTTAGTATCTAATGCACCATTCAGAGAATCTTCACCTCCTGGGAAGTGAGATGGTCACCCTATTCACCTTGATTTGGAGAATAAAAGTCCTTCTAATCCTCTGGAGACATCCAGGAGCTATAACTTGATTCTTCTTGGGATACAGTTGATGAAAACCAGAAGGAGAAGCTAGGATGTACCTCTTTTGAGAGGATCAGGAGGCAAACATGCCGTGGATAGAGAAATACACTGGAACTGACATAAAGTTTCTCACTTTTCCGTAGGATTTCACATCTGTGTCACCGTGGCCTTCAGGTTGTTTCTTCCAGACCAAAATGCCCAAGTTGCATGAGCTTGGTCTTCCTCATGCCCAGACACAGACCTGGTGAGCCATCTCCCCAGTGACTCCAACCTTCATTTTTTCCTCTAGAAACCTTGTTTTTTCCTTGGGATGGGCTTTCCCTGGAGTAGAGCTCCCAAGGAGGACAGCTGCATATTCCTTGCTCACACAGGCACTGCCCCACACTGTTTTTCAGGGCACCTGATCCCTCACTTTCCTCCTCCCCAGAGATTCCTGCACTGGCAGGGACCAGAACACAGGGGCAAATGTGCCAATTTTTCATCATTTCAGTGATTTTTTTTTGAACATAGGAAAGAGGAAAACATTACTTTAACCCCTGAGTGGCTGCAGGCCAGGGAGCTGTCGGACGCCACGGACATTTCCCAATGCTCCACGCAGCCTTTTTTCCAGCTTCATCCAGTTGCTTTCAAAGCAGATCTCACATTTCAGCAGCACTGTGGGGACCTCGGGAGGTGCTGACATACCAGTTTTTTTCCACATCAAGTAATACAAAAGGATAAAACTCATGTTTTAGTGGAGTTTTTCCCCCCCTTTTCTTCTCTAAACTCGGATTATGGAAGCTCCAGCTGAGCTCTCAAACTGGCACTGTGCAAGTCGTGTTCTCAGCTTCAAAGTGTTCCAGCAAACCCATGTGGCAGTTCATTTGCTGCCTGGGTTGTCCTTTCAAGCCAGAGATTCCCAAAGCTACCTGGAAAACAGAAATCTGATTCCCTCTGCTTCCAGCCCTGCTCTTCCCTGCAGGCCACCTTATTCACAGAGGCAAAAAGACCCCTAAGTTGCTACTTGCCTCTATGTCCCTGACAAAACACCACCAACTCATGGTGCAGAGGTTGGGTGAAGCTCTCCTGGACACACTTAGGGGGGTCTAATTCTCAGATCAGCCTCTGATTTCTCCTTTTTAGGAGCAATTTAACAAAAATGTTTTGAAAGCAAAGCTTGCTGTAATTACAATGGCAATCACCTTTCCTAAAAAGTTCTAAAAACCATTCTGTGTGTCTTTTGAGGTCTTCATCCCCCCTTTTTGTACAGCAAGTCTTCAGAGCCCTGATGGGCAAGTGGGGCTGAGGACTGCCAGAGTCAGTGGCATTCCCAGGCCCTGCAAAGGAGGAGAGAGGGCACAGAGGGGGAGAGGATGGGGCTATGGGATTGTCCGCATTTTTCCTTCACAGTTTGGGGTCAAGCCTGATCCCCAGTGGGGTCAGCTCTCTTACAGTCTAACACGCCCGAGTCAAAGGAGACTGTGCTTCCCTTGGAGAGCCCAGCCAGGGGGAGGCTCTGCAGCCCCTTCAGGAATTCGGGGGTGGGAGGCAGATGGAGAAAAGCGTGGGGACACAGGAAGGGGGAAGGAGCGGGCCACGCTGGACAGGAACTCGCCGGGGTGAGTGCACAGGACCTGTGCCCTGCCCTGGGGGCACCCATCCTTGTGCACCTCTGGGCACCAACATCCCTTCCTGTACAGCACTAGGCTACATCCACAACCACCAGTGGATGACTGGGAACTGGTCCGGGAGCAGATCCACACAGGACTGACCGGTGTCAAGAGTCACAACAGTCACCCAAAAACCCCC
Source organism: Atrichornis clamosus (assembly GCA_013400975.1). Taxonomy (NCBI): domain Eukaryota; kingdom Metazoa; phylum Chordata; class Aves; order Passeriformes; family Menuridae; genus Atrichornis; species Atrichornis clamosus. Next base: position 68,343 of record WBMZ01012818.1, on the reverse strand, counting down.
TTTCGTCGTCTACCAGAGGCTTCTCAACAGCAAAACAACCCTGGAAAATTGAAGTCACGGTGGCTCTGCAGCACTTTGCAAGGCGTTGACACCTCTGATAAGAAAGAGGGGAAGGAAATGAGGAAATCCGTGCAGCTGGACAATACCTCAACACGCCACGCACTGGTGCTGGGACAGAGAATTGGGCAAAACAACAACTGAAAGGAAGATGGAGAGAAAGGGAAGTTGCCCACAGTGCCCAGCTCACATGGATGGGGTGGGATGCTACGTGCAGCCAAAGAGAAAGAAGAGATAAAATAAGAAGATGTCAAAGTTATTTTTTTCAGAATGTAAGCTCCATTACACAAGGCAAAAGGTGTGCATTAACTGCAATAAAAAAAAGAAGCTTTTATAGAGATGAATTTCCCTGCCCTGTCCTCCTTAAACCAGAGGTTATAAATTGTGATGGATCATGTATGTTTTTGGGAAGCGAAGGCAGAAAAAAAAAAAAGGAATCAGGGAATAGATCAGAAAGTTCTCCAGGCAAAAGGCTTGGGAGACACATTTACATCAGGCTTTTTCACCTCACCTCAGAGCTGGTGTCATTCTGATCTGCAGGAGAAGGAAAACTCTCACCCCTGTGTTCCTACAGCTCCTCACACACATGGACTCCATTCACAGGCCCACGAAGGGGATGAACTTAAAGCCTCTTGTTTGTGGACTCCAGGTTATGAGAACAGGATAAATGGCAAAAACACCCACATTCCAGCAGCTGCATTATCTGCTCCCATGCATCGATCCTGCTGCAAACATCCCATCGCCCCAATTCCACCAGCAAATCCACTCCAGAATAGCAGAGCTCTGAGCAGCAAGTTGGAACAAAAGAGAATCATTTTTATCTCTCCTCTTTCAAGTTTTTGCAACAAAAGCCTGTTCCTGTCTGGCCAAGGAACAGATCCGCCTGCCACAGCCAAACTTCAAATATTCCTGATTGACCTCACCGTGTGAAACAGGCACCATTAAAGTGTTCTAAGAATAATTCCCAGAAATCATGAGTCACTGTCTGATTTCGGAAGAAAGGGCTCAAACGATGAAATTATTCACTATGAATTATTCACTGATAATTATGCTATAGTTAGCAATCCCCACATAGACAGCTCATCACGGGCAAACCACCGGTGTGCAGTTAATATTTCACCAAAAAAATCCCACTTTTGTTATTGCACGTCATATATAATGAAGCAGAAATATTGGTGGCCACCGGAGGGAATCAGGGAGATATTAAATGTGGAAGGAAAATGCTGCTACTTCTAACTCTCAAACAGCTTTGCCAAGTGCAGCACCAGCCCGAGCATCGCTTTCTTCTGTTTCAGAGCCAGACAGGAGGATGCATTCCTTGGAGAAACACAGCACAGGCAGCGAGGAGAGGAGAAACTAAGCTGGCAACCATGGAGAAAATTCACCTTTTGCTCCTCTTCTGCTGATGATTGCTGGGAATCTCTCTAAATTCAGGCTCTCCAGGACTGCAGACAGTTCAATCTTGTTTGTTCGCCTGTTGCTCACACAGAGCTCTTTTGGCAACCGAGCTGCCATTTACCTGCCATTGCACTGGCAGGGCTGGCACAAAAAGCAGGCAGAGAGGGGAAAGTCACCCTGAGAGCTTTTCACCTGCCAGGGAAGGGGGGAAGAGCTCATTTCTCCCACGCTTCCAAGCAGGGATTCTGGGTTTTGTCACAAGGAGCTAATTCAGTGTAGCTGAGTCAACACCACTCTCCTGCAGAACACTCAAAGCAGCCCTTAAAGGCTGCATGGGCTCCATCCCAGGACATTTGTGCTCCCATCTCACCTAGTTACTTCCCTTTCCTTTTCCCTCACCAGCTTGGCCTCAGTGGTGCTGGGATGCAGAAATAGCCGGGGTGGCCTCTCTGCAGCCCAGTCCCATGGCACGCTGCCAGCCAGGACAGGGTCCTCAGGCACAGCTCCAGGACCCACACCAACGTCTGGAGCATCCAACAGGCTCTCCCAGATATTCACACACAGCTCTGAGGTTTCAGACTCCTCTGGCAGGCTCTCCATACCCAAATAATTAAACCAGGGTACAAAGTCATTTTGTGGGTCACACGACACAGCACAAGCACTTGCCACAGGCAGGAGGACCAGGGCATTGGGCTCCTATCTCGGGAGCATCCCATTTTTCCCAGCTTTGCTGTTCCCTGTCACATAAACACAGCTAAGAAATCACCAACTTTTCTGGGCAAGGTTTCTGTGACATCAGAGAACTGCACGGGTCACCCGGTTTCCCTAGTCCTTGCCAGGACTGAGAAGGCACAACTGGTTCTTAGGGTGCATTTTTCTGGTGACAACCCTATGAAGATAACACCTTTCAGGCACCCCCAACTTTGGAAAAAGAGGGCAGAAAGATCTGTGTGAGGTGTTCCTGGGAGACAATTTGCAGGACAAAGAGGAACAGGGAGACACTGGGGTCATTCTCACGTCTCTGTGGGATTTTAGCACACAGGACAGGGGCTGCAGGACTGTAAGTGTTGTTTTATTGCTAGCAACTGGTCATCTTCAGCCCCCTTTAGACGTGCTGTCTCTTAGTTTTACTTAGTACCCACAAGCTTTGTTTTAATCAGAAAAAGAAGTCAGCAATCATTTCATTCGTTACCTCCAAATCCTATCCTATTTAGCCGCTCTTGCAAGAACCACTTCCATGCCTTTGTGATCCTTCTTGCCTCTCCCTGAACCTTTTTCCGCCCTTTCCTCTCCTGCCGGAGTCAGTGGCAGGCCACTCATGACGTGGATGCGCCCTCTGTCACAGCAGAACACAGTTTGCTATTTTGTTCCTTGTTTTCCTGGTAATTCCTATCATTTTAGTCACTGCCACTGAGAACAGAGTTGATATTTTCATCCAGCCATCCATTAAAACCACCAGATCTCATTGGTGAGTGGTAACAGCCAGTGCAGAGCCCATTACAGCCTGGGTAAAATTAAGAGTGTTTTCTCCCAGGTGAAGGCAGCACAGGAAAACAGATTTCATGCTCAAAAAAATCACACCACTGATGTCCCCTCTTTATCCTGAAATCCTTAATTCTGCCCTTTCGGAAGGTGCAATGGGTTTCTATGCTTTTTTCACTTGGTTTGGCTTTTTTTTCTGGCTGAAACTCCTCACATTTCTGGCTCTTTACCTTGGGGAAGTTAAGGCAAAGGGCTTTCAAGGATGGAGCCGTGGATACTGTTACCTCAGCACCACATTTTAAGGCATTTCTTGAGCTTTTAGACTCATCCTCACCCTTTCTCCACACCAGCATTGATTACAGAGGGTAATTGTTTTCTAATTGGCCCGCAGCAGCTTATCTATCTTAGATAATTAAAGTGAAGAAGTAGAAGAAATAAGGAACGAAAACGGAACTTTACTCTTAAGTAGCTGCCTATTGACTGTCTTGATCGATGGGGAGGTCACTTTGGGCAGATCCGCGGGTGGGACACGTCCTTGACTGAAACTCACACTCTGCCAGACCCAGGGAAGCACTTCCCAGCCTCTCATTCCTGCTTCTGCCAAGCCCCACCTTTATTCCTTCTGACACGGCGGTCTCAGACTCCTCCAGTCCCACACCAGCACCCTGGAGGACACCACGCAGCCATCGGCCTGCGCTCAAGAGGGGTCACAATGAAAGTGCCACGGGCTGATTTATCTGGGCTGGCACCAACTCGGTACCTTCAGGACCCCTCCTCCCTTGTCAAGATGGATTGAAAGCAGACAACGAAACTATTGATGGCTTAGCCACAGGCCTAGAAAATCTCTGGGAAGGGTGCAGCCAGACCACAGCAGGAGGCACAGACCAGCTCCCCTGCCAAAGGTATCCCAGAGCCTCGGCATCGCAAACCTGCTGGATTTCACTTCCAGAGCCACCCAGCTGAGTTCCACAGCGAGGCACTCTGGCTTCTCACTGATGCTGACACCAGTCATAACTCCGAATCCATGCTGGAGAGCGCAAGGGAATTTTCCAAGGAGCTCAGAACGTGGCTCTACCCTGTAGAAGGAGCTGCAGTTAAAATGAAGTTCCCTCCTAGCTCAGCAAAATGGGGTCTCTCAGAGCAACTCAAAGCAGCTGGACCGAGATGGCAGAAGGGGTGAGGCCTGACCCAGGCTGAACAGCCAGCACATGTCCACACACCTCAGACAACAAAAGCCATGCACAGCGTGGGACAAGTCCCACTGGAACTGTCTCCCACCAGCTCTGAAAATCTGGCAAAACAGTGCAGGTAGCTCATTCTCAGAGCTGAGAAGAGAAGCTAACCAGGGGCTGTAGACAAATGTGTTGCCACAACTTGAGTTTTGCACTTGGACAAGGTGCACACTTAAGAACTTGTCCTTCTGAGGGCAGAAATCCTGTCTGCCTTCCAACATCCACCTCCCACAGCTTCCAATTTCTGTGTCCATCACCCAGAGACCTCAGCATGGCTACGCTGAGGTCACACACACACATGGCCATGTCACTTCCAGAGATCACCTGGTAAACCAAGGAGGCCCTGTCCAACCAGCCATCCAGAAACCCCATATTACATCCTCTTAGCACAAAAATTCAGAACAAATTTCATCAAAAGTGCTTTTTAACTAAACTATACAGTTTTATTTGCTTCCCCCCCACACTCCTCCCCTGCAAATCATACTGAAAATGCTCCAAGCAGGAACCTTCTTTGTGTCTGTGCATGTAAAACTTCCAAGTACATGCTAATTCAGTTTAATTATGGATTTACTTCACTGGCTGCATCGCTAATGCCAGCAACAGCCAATATTTGCAGCCAAGGAAATGAGGAAAAAGGAAAGCAAGGTTTTCCGTGCTCATGTCCCTCTCAAATGCCATCCCTGTGTCCCCATCCATTCAGTACTTGGTGTGCAGGAACACCGCAAAGATAACCTGCTCTTTATTTGTACAATTTATTAGATAATCTCCTTCTAATCAAGAACTAATTAAAGGAAGTGAATGCTTGGTTGGAAACAGGGATTAAATTGTGGATAATTATCATAAATGCTACATTTGTTGTTCCAGCCTGCTCTGTTCTCCTCCTTTCCTCTCCCTTTCCCCTCGTCCCTCTCCCAGACTGCTCCTGATAATGCTCAGACTGTCTCAGAAGGGGTTTGCTTTCACAATCAATTATTTTCTTTTTTGTCTCCCTGGCTAATGTTTCGTTTGTGTGAGAACATTAACGAGAACTATTTTCTTTTCCTTGTAAATTCATTTAGACGACAATGACAGAAGGTGGGGAGGTGGCAGCTGTAGGAAAAAAAAAGGAAACAGGAACATTAAACTGAAGCTTATAAATTATTTCATCTTCTTCAGACAATCCAGATCTGTCACTGCTCTGTGTGCAAAGGGAATTTTTTTTTTAATTTTTTTTTTTTGTCCAGGAGTTCCTCACAGGCACGAGACACTGATGGATGTGGGAGGCTGACGGGAGAGTCTCAGCGCAGCCTTTTCTGCCTGCTCTCCTGCCAGAGCTGCTGCTCCACCAGCAAGGGCCATGGCCACGGAGGTCTCGTCAGACACAAAATCTAGGTCACAGCCAGCAAGGAAAGATTTAGTTTAACTAGTCCTGTTTGGCTAAAGCACATTTTTAAGCCTGTATCCACACAGGCAGAGCCCATTGCTTTGCTGTTGTGTCCATGCAGGACCACTTCTTGCTCAGGCAAAGATTCTGAGGAGCAGGAGGTGGCTCAGGTCAAGCCAGACCACCTTCAAATGAGGATTTTTGGCCACTTGCACCAGACTTATGTGAGACTCTCTTCCCACAGTGATGTCCTGCTGCCCAGGGCTGATGACCCAGCAGATGGGAGGGACGGATGCTGCAGGATGCACAGCAGCTCCTTTCTCTCTGGATCAGATATTAACCATCAGAACATAAATAATTACTCCTTTAAAAAGGCCCTAGCAGGAGAAAAAGTGAAAATGCAAGCAGGTCCCTCAATAGCTGGAGGCCAGAACAAAACAGGGATGCTGCAACCACGGCCAAGATCAAAACGTGCCGGACAATTTTTGTGCCTGGATTGTTTATCACCTAATCCTCAAAAGCAGTGCTAAAAGCAAAGAAGTAACATGCAGATTTTTATTTTCTTTACTTCTAAGGATGAGAAAGGCTCTTCCTGCCTAATCTGTACCTGGCATGTCATAGTCCAACCTGATGGCATATCACCACTCGGTCAATCTCCAAAATTTTAGTGGAAGGGATGGCTAAGGGATGAGACAACTCCCAGCTGGGAAAACACCCAGTCCTTTGAAACACTGTCATTTAGTTTGCTTAAGTGATTTTGCTTTTGGTAGTCTTTCCACCAATCCTGGGAAGAAGTTTTTTTTAAAGTGGCTGGTTGTGCACAGAAAGGGCACGGAGAGGTTTCCTGCTCAAGGCCAGCACCTCTCACACCACCACTGCCACCAGGCATTGTCCCCACTAAACGGGCACAGCAAAACAGCCCCCTAACAAAGAGCACGGATTGTGATACCCACCCACTCCACGGCTTTGGAAAAGCACCTGGGCCTTAAAGCTAGGCTCAGCTTTGGCACAAGTCAAACCAGACCCAGCACAGATTTTCCCCCATGGATCAGGGAACTCCCGATTTCTGTCCGTCCCGGAGAAAAGCGCTGTGCACAAACGTGCAGGGCGTTAGCAGATTGTTAGTTCTGAAAAACTGAAACTATTCCATTTCAAAGAGATATGTAATGCATAAGCATCTGAACTCATCTATCTTTCTCATCATCCCTCCTGCCTTGAAGTAAGGTCTTGCTCTCTAAGAATCTAGACAAGAAAAACACTCCAACAAAATGAGAAGCAACCTGGCTGGTGATATATATGAAAGATGACATCTCCAGAAATCCCAAACTTCAAAGGGGCAGCTTTCAGCTCATGCCTATCCACTTTCTCCAGCCCTCAAGGCTCGCATCATAATTTTACAGCCACGGGAATCATTTGATCTCTCCAAACGGCAGCTCAGTGGTCTAGCACACTTCTGGATGTCAAAAAAGTCTGCACTGCCACCAGCAATATTCTGCAGGGGTTGATCTTTGAAAGGACAGATTGAGGTGAAACAATCGAAAGATTCAGTGGCAGGAGGAGGAGGGAGGGGAAAAGGGGATTTTGAAGGACAGTGGCACACTGAGGGACTTTGTGGTCCTGTTTATGCAGGGTTGATATCGCAGGGAAATGTCCACCAAAGACTCTCCCCCTCTCACACAACTGCCTGAAGCTCATGTTTACAGGATTAGGAAAGGCACACCCGACCAGTCACAGGAATACTGGTTTTTCTCCGTGCCATCCCAGCAGCACAGGGAAACCTTCATCCTCCTCCTCCTCACTCTCCAGAACACACTGCAGGTCCCAGCCTCTGCTGGCAACATTCAGGGCGTGGGTGAAGGCAAGGGGACAGAAGAAGCTGCCAGATAAGTAATTGGCTGCCTGCTGATGAGAACTCTTAATTAGAGGCTTTTCAGCGACGAAATGTTCATATGGAGTTAATGTATTTACTTTGATGCACACACACTGTAATAAACAGGCACCCTTCCTATGCTCCGGCAATTAAAGGCATGTATTGCAAACAAACAGAGCCACCAGCTCCCACGGATGGGCTCCCACAGTCCCTTTCCCCACAGCCCAGAGCATCCCGGAGAAAAGGGATGGCCCCAGCTTTCCCAGGGCAATGCCGTGGGTGACAGCAATGCTGGAGCAAGATCCCTTAGCCCGAGAGGGTGAGAAACTTCCCCCCCCATCCGGCCTGGAAAACCATAAATTGAGCCCACTTTTCAGATTGCAGACTGGGAAAAACAGCTCATTCCAAGCAGGGCACTGGATTGTGCGCTGGCTGCAGTTTCTGAACAGATTGGAGATGCTGCGCTGCCGCAGTTTAATAGAGTCAGTATTTATTCCTGTGTGGGAGCAACACTCCATTATCTGGCTTATTAATTGTTAGTTAAGTAATGGGAAGGTGCCCAGAGCACGAGATGAGCCCCCATCACTTGTTATTAGCTTAGAAACCAGCAGAAATAAAATAACTGCAGATAAATTATCCCAAGTGCTGCCCCAAGTACCGCAAACTGACAGATCTGCTCAGACGGGAATTCGCAGAGAGCTCTCGGGGGGGAGCAGGGAAGAGATAGCAACAGTCAGCCCAATTGGATATTTCTTTTTTTAATGAAAAGATTTCATCATCTTTGATTTTCAACACTACTTTTCATGGCTGGGATCACATGGATATTCATGGCTGAGAAGGTATCCCTGCTCCTGTAGGAAAACTCAATTTATTAGTCTATCACTGACAGCGAGACAGGTTTTGCCTTGGTAGCTTAATGCTGCACAAGAGGGGTCTTTTTTTATTAAAAAAGCAACATGCAGCAGCAAACAGTCTGGCCTGGTCACTGCAGGGCTGTGATTGCCTCAAAATAGACAGGCAACCCCATTATCAGCAGTGGAGTCTGGAGCAGGGATGGGAACCTCTATAAAAATGAGTTTAACAAAGATCTGGAGCAGCAGCCAAGAAACCAGCAATGAAAAGACACGTTGAACCCCAGAGAGGTAAAAACACCTAAGTTTCTCTGACATTGTTAGAGCTACAGGAACAAAACAAGTAAAATCCAACAGCATCCACATTCATTTCCCCCAAATCCATCCTCCAGGGGTGGCCACAGAGCCTCAGTTTGCTGGTCCCCATAGAGGGGTTTGAGCCCACTGCCCATCCAGGCAGAACATTCCTGTCTATGCACAACGGGGAGGAACAGGAGGCTCCCACTCATGTGGAGAGCAAGGAGAGCAGGGTGTCCGTGAGGACCTAGATCAGCAGAAGTCACCAGGCGTTTATCAGAGCCACAACTCCAGAGGAAAGCAGAACACCACAATCAGCAGCACACAGAAATTTAGCTAAACTATGCATTTTGTGACATAATTCAGAAGAAGACGAATTAAAATAAAAACAAAACAGAGAGCTACTCTTCCTTGCGACCATTTGCCTGGAAAACTCATTCTAGCAGCCTTTTTACAGCACATGTGGTGTTTTTACCTGCCCTTCTCTAGGAAGAGACAAGGGGAAAGGATAGTCCAGGAGACTGCCAACATCAGCAGCACATTAACAAAACCTAGAAACCAACTACAGCCAAAGCTTGGGTCTAACCTTGCACTTGGAGCTGAAATTAAACCAAGGCCATCACCTGGTTTAGGAAAGCACAGAAGCATGTGAGGCAGCTCTCCAAATTCTGCTCCCCAAGGAGGTAGCACCAAAATAGACGTTTCTGGTTACTCCATACTAAGGGTCCAGCCCCGAATGACTTCTTCTTCACTAGTACTTTACAGGAGTTAATGAATTACCCACAGAAACACAGAAGGGTTTGAGTTGGAAGGGAACTTAAAGCCCATCTCATTCCTCCCCCTGCTGTGGGGGCAGGGACACCTTCCATGAGACCGGGTTGTGCCAAGCCCTGTCCAACCTGGCCTTTCAAGCTTTATCACGACATCACCAAACACCAGTGTCCCTAAGACAGTAAACTGTTCTCATTCCAGTCTCCATCTGCAGAGTTTTCCCCCCAGCTGTCCCCAACAAACGCTCAGCACCCCGAAGTCACCCCCACAGCCCAGAAAAAGCCCTGCTCAAGCCACAAAGTCCTTTTTTAAAAGAAGTTTTACAAGAGTTGTGCCACTTTTGGCACCTTATCTCTTCATAAGCATCTCTTAATCCACATTCCATGTAATCCCTTCTAGAAATACAGCAATAAACACCATTTCATCTGCATCCTGCCACAGAGCAACCCAGATCCAAGCGCATTCCCAAAAGTATTTGTTTGTGAGAGAAAAGACAGCCAGCTCCTAGCCCTAGAGAACTCCAAAAGCATTGCATCTGGCTCAGCCTCTTCACTTGCTTGTGTATCTTTAGTCAAAACAGAAGAATTCCTTAAGAGCAGCAGCCCTTGGAGAAACTAATTACCTCAAATCTGCTCCCACATCCACAATCTCCAAATATTTCTTACCTGCTATCCCAAGTTTTCAAGTTTCCTTGAACTTCAGCTTCCAGAATAAAGCAGAAAACTTCAGGAGTGCCTTGCCCCTGCTTTTCCAAGCTCTTGCAGCTACAAAACTGCTCACAGGTGGGCTAAGCAAGGCGGCCAATTAGGTCTCCCTAACAAGATCCTTTCATTTAAGTGGATCCAGGTGTACCTTTCCATTGCTGAAGGTGTTTCCTTTGCTGCATCTTCCCAGAGAGGGTACTCCACCTCTAAATTGCTTATCACTTGAAGAATGCTTTGCAAATGCTGTATTTTTCTGTTATCTTGTAACTTTGAGGGTCTGAAACTCATTGGAAAATGCCGGGGTTTGAAAAGGAGCTCTCTGCTCGTGGGGACGACCTAATAACACAGAGGTAGATGAGCTGCAGGTGAGATGAAAGGAGACAGACAGGCCAGCAGAGAAGCTTTTCACATGTGATCTCTGATATTGGTAACCTGGGCTGTTGTGCACCGTAGGGCTCTTCTCAGGGACAAATTGTGAGGTGGTTCATAGATGAAAATGCAGCACCTGCCATCAATACAAGCACTGCGTCAGAAGGACTTTTCACAAAAGCATGTAGTTGTAGGATTTAGGCTAAATATGAGGAAGAAATCCTTCCCTGTGAGAGTGGGGAGGCCCTGGCACAGGGTGCCCAGAGAAGCTGTGGCTGCCCCTGGATCCCTGGAAGTGTCCAAGGCCAGGTTGGACGGGGCTTGGAGCAGCCCAGGATAGTGGAAGGGGTCCCTGCCCATGGCAGGGGATTGGGACAAGATGACTTTCTAAGGTCCCTTCCAACCTAATTTATTCTAGGATTCTATGTTTTCCTGGATACGGGCTGCTCATGGATGCTCTAATCTCAGGTGGGAACCTCTCCCTGGATGAACATTCACACCTCGCCTGTGGAAGGTGATCCCATCTCTCTGATTTCTCCCTTCCCAGCCTCACTGGCTCAGCCTCTGAACTTCAGACTATCTGTGCTTAATAAAAAGGTTTTTTTCATCATTCCTGGGCATTCATGCTGCTCCTGCTGGTGCAGCTGTGTCCCTCTGTAATTCCAACCCGTTGCAAGTCTCCTCTCCGGTGTGCTGGGGATGTGAAGAGCTGCACTGCAGTGAGTTTGTGCTAAAACTTTTGCAAGGATGCGGCTTAATTAGCTGATAGGTAGAGCTGAAGAGCACTAAAGACAGGGAGAGGACTCCAGCATTGGAGGTGGAGCGAGATTTATGCCAGGAAAAAAGCTCCACGTCAAAAGGAGCTGTCCCCAGTTCTTCCTCTCACTGCCACTGCTCCAGAGTCGGTTTTGTCTTGGAGGAAACTCTCACGCACACTGTGATTTTTGTGAGAGGCAGGGACCAGAAAGGTAGGCAGGACTGAAAATCAATCAAGATTTGTCAAATACACCAGAGAACTCATTTTCATGAGATAAGTGCCTTCAGACGACGCGGTGGTAGACACCTACCACATGTTCAGCCTCCTTAGTGGCAGAGTATGCACCATTAATCACTGTCACTCCAAGGGGCCAGCTTCCCACTGAACCATCTCCCAAGTTTCTTTCTCCTTCAGCCATCCTCTCCTCTCCCAGGAAGATGAGATGTGAACCTTCCAATCCGGCTGATGCTCCTGGCAGCTGCTGCACCAACCCATCATTTATTTGGTGCTGAGCTGCCCGCTGGGCTTCAGTTCCGCTGACGGCGTGCCCATTTTATTCAGGATAATCAGCCGTGTGGGACAAAGCAGTGTTAGAGGTGCTGCTGCCCCTTAGCAGATGAGGTTCATGCGCTGCTGTCCCGCTGCAGTGGGACCCTGCCCTTGGGAGCAGCCAGGAAGTGACAAAGTGACAAAGGCTTGGCAAGCACCCTCTGCTCAGAAAGATCAGCAGCAGCCGGGGAAGATGGTTTGATGGTGTGACTGGTTTTGCTGCTTGCTGAGCACTCAGGAGGAAAGGCTGGCTTTAGAGCAGGAGCAGGCCATGGGGATCCCAACAGAAGAGTCTTTCAGGGACCTGAGTGGTGTCAAGGAGAGAAAAAGCGATGTGCTTCCAGGACATTACCTCCAGTCTCCTCCACATATCTCCTGCTCCCCAGTTTATCACTGTGGAGCATTATATGCTGCTGTGAGGCTTTGTGGTGTCTTACACTCACCCGTCCTGAAGAGGTCACCACAGCAGGGATGAGGGGACAGCCCTGTCCTAAGCAGTATTCACAAGGGACTCCTCCTTTGCCATGTGCCAACTCATTTTCATGCTGAGATTATTTTATTGTCGTACTGCAGATCTTATTCCCACATTTTAATAGCCTGAATTAAGGGTCTCAGCTCTTATTTTCAAGGTATGGCCCTGGGCAGTCACGCTGGATAACACCTGCTGGGTTAAATATTGCACCTGGGGAGTGGGAAAACTGGTTTGTGGCAAGACCTGTGGATTGCACAGTTGAGAGGAGAAGGAGAGAAAGAAATGGCTTGGAAGGCATAAAAAGATCCTGTTTTCAGGTCTGAAGCCAGTTACCATCTTTAGGGATTAGCTTCACAGAGGGAGGGAGCAAACTGCCCTAAGCCCTCCTGCCGTGGGGCTCTGCTCTGCACCCCTGAGCACGGGATTAGGGAGACAGGATCCATCCAGGTCTGTGCCTTGCAGCAGCCATGGCACGAGGAAATGAGCAGCTTTTCCAAAGCCTCCTGGCTGGGCAGGATCACATCCCTGACTTGATTTAACAGAAGCACAGAGAGACACCGGCAGCAAGGGCCATAAACCCACTTCCACTGGCCCAGTCACCGGGAAAGTTGCTGAGTCAAGAGGTGCAGCCTCCTGCTCTTGCTAATCCAGGCTCTACTTCCCAGCACTGCACTTCCCGGGCAGGGCTTGCTGGGGTTTATTTTCTGCTTCCCCTCTCACCCCTTCATACACATTCCCTGCCTCCGGAAAGCTTTCCACTCGAAGGCTAGGATAGCAGCAGCCCTTCCCCATATTCCCTTCTCTCCAGGTGACTGGACAGGGTAGCACAATTTTGGGAATACCTTTATTTTCCAAGGAACATTGTGACTGGCATATGAGGGTTTTGAGACTCTGTTGCAGGTGGTAGCACAGGTTGGATTTTGGAGAAGGGGATCCCAGCCAGACACGGAAGATCCGAGGGGGTCTCTGGATCTTTCCTAGAGGAGAGGGGGAGTCAACTTCCAATCCACTGATGCCTGTGGCAGGGACAGCTGGTGGCATGCCCCACAAATATGATAAAAATTGGGATGAGACCCTCTAGAGCAGGAAAAGGAAAACAACAAAGACAAACAGAAAAGAAGGCCAAGCAAACCCCCTGCTCCAGCCCCACTTTGCCCTTTCAGGGTTGTTTTATAAGGGAATCTTCAGAATTGCAAGAGCCTGAGCTTTTAGGATTTTAAAGGGCCCGTGTTCCCATGCCAGGGAAATCCCAAATCCTGAAACTCCAGAGTGAGGGCAGTCCAAAATTAATTCAACAGACTGTAGCAGGAAGGGCAATCAAGGACCTAGAGCTTAATTTTATGGAGCTGCTGTCAACAGACAAAAACTTGTGGCAGGACTCCATGCAAGTCCAGGGCACAAGAAAACCCCACAGCTGATTGATTCTGTGGTTATTGAACAAGGAGAGAAGGAAAGAAGAGGGAAATTAATAAAAATCAGGCCGACAATGGCCCAGACTGCTCTTTTCTCATCCCAAAAAGCATGAGGGTTCTGAAAATTGAGTGGAAATAATCAGCATTAAACATTTGGAGGTCAAGGTTTTTAACTTGGGTTTATCTTTCCTTCTCAATTCTTACATCAGAGAAAGAAAAAGCTTTTGAATGCTATGGATACAAACATTTTTTAATGCCTTTTTGTTTTCCCTTTTACTTAGCACTGAATAAAGATTTGATTCCTCAGAGCCCAGCTAGTGAACCCCCTGGCAAGGTTATCCCATGGCTTATGGACTATGGGATAAATGGATTGTTGTGTGATAGAAATCACAAAAACCTCAACTTATTTATGGGTGCAGGAGTTTCAAGGGATGGGCTGGAGGCTGTGGTGTCTTCTGCCTTTCTCTGGCTCCAAAAAGGCACAAGCCAGGATGAGCTGAAGTCTTGTAACCATCCATAGGCACAGGAGCACTTTGGAAAGGGTAGGCAGAGGGATGTTGTCACCATCTCCCAGCCTGGGTTACTCCTGCCACCAGAATTTGGTGACTCCCAACCAAAGCTGGCAAAAGGGAGGGTGAGGATGCTCCCTAATCTGCTCCGATGCAAAGTCAAACCACGTTGCTAAATCTCAGCCATTTCTCCCCAGCCCTTCTGCTCAGAAACCACAGATTTACCCAGAAAAAAGGAGAAGCAGGGGGGGAAAAAAAAAAAACAAAAAAACCCTAAAATCTTCAGATACAAGTATTTATTTGCTGGTGCTGAATGACTTCTTGATAAACTCTGCAACCTGCTGCTTACCCTCTGCTTGGTATTTCACAGAGAAAGCATTTCAGCTCAACAAAGACAACTTCCAGGCTGGAATGTGCCTGGTGTGGGCAGCAGGCCAGTAATTGGCTTGAAAAACAAAACAGTGAGGAAGAACATGAAACCAATCTGAAACCCTCTAAGCCAGGTAAAGGCTTTGGTTTACCATGGGCACATGTCTAAACTTTTCCAGGTCTAATAAAGAAGCATTATCACTGCAGCAGATGTTAAATGTGAGGAGGGGGGAAAGGGAAAGAAATGACCTGTCTATAAATACAGATATCAGAGCAGGCTCTCAAATTCCAGACTTTCACACCCCCCTGTTTTACAGTGGGATATCATCAACATTACCGTGACAAGACGAAGGGAGCCCACAAGAAAGATGGAGGGAGTCTATTTGCAGGTGACAGGAAAAGGGGGGATGGTTTTAAAGGGAAAGAGGGCAGAAGAGCCCTGTGCCATTTATTCCCTCTTCCCATCTAAATAAAGCAGTAAAAAGAAGATTATCAGATCTGTGACAATGTGATTGTCACCCTCCTAAGGCGGCTGCCCCATCCCAGCCCTTTTGGGGAGCCCGTGGTGTGCAAAGTCCCAGGATTTGGCCAAGACCTGCTGGGAAGTCAGCAGTAAAACAGCTCTGTCCTTCAGAGACAGCATCCTCTTTCTGCCCGTCACCTTTTTAATGGGGAATTGGAATTCCAGGCCAGGAATTCAAACAAATACAAAAAAAATTCAAAAAAGAGCTTCGAAGTCTTTGCAGCACCCTGACCCTGGTCTGTACCTAGGGAAAGACATCAAGGACGGGTCTGTGTATCAGGACTGAGGAATTCCCTTTCTTTGTTCTATCTGGGATGCCAGAGCAGTTGGAGGCACAACTCACAGGTAGCAGGAATGATATATTTTCCAGAAAGCAGGAGGCAGGAAGACTCCTCTGGCAACATAAGTTCAGATGCTGCTCGCTTATAGGCCTCTTCCTTTAAGTTGATTAATAATGACACATTTAAATGGACAACATAAATTAATTTCTGAATTGCACCATTAGTAAGTAATTAATTTCTTTGCTCTGTGAAACTAAGATATCACTGTTATTTAATCTATAAAGAGAAGAAATGCTGAACGAGAACTCCATTAATGTAAAAATTGATTTTTCCATTTACCCTCTTCTGAGGGGTTTTTCTCCCTCCCCCTCCCTCCAATGCATTTATTTTTCAAGTGGCTGAGGATGGGGAGAGTAACCTAATTTATACTTCCAGTGGTAATCAAAAGATCATGCATGCTCATTTCAACCAAATGATGTCATTATGAAGGCTGTTAAAGCTGGGGTTGCCTTGGAAACACAAAATACTGAGAGTTGAGGTTGGACATCTGAGTTCTGGGTGGGCACAGTAATGAGGAAACGGCGTGGCCTGACCTGGCCCGACTGGGCATGCTGGGAACATCACCCCGAGCTACTCAGATACTCTTTAGCACTTACCAGGCTGCCATTCTTCCTATTCCTCCCACTTCCTGCCATAATCCATTAGTTTCATGGAGCTAGGAGTGGAGGGCTCGCTTGCTCCGATGACAAGCAGAGGTGACGAGGAGCGGGAAGGACACACTGGTGGAGGGCTGTGTGCTGCCTCCAACCAGCTGCCCCATTCCTGCTTTCCAACTCCAAAACACATTCCTGGGCCTCTGCCACTCTCTTGGTGCAGCTCAGAATGGAGATTTACCAGGCACTCAGGTTGCCTGTGGTGATCAGAGCCACAATTTGGTTGTAGCTGAGGTGTTGGATGCTCCCTTCCATCCCTCCTTTCCATTCACTCAGTAAATGCTCTGGGACATGTCCAGCCTTGGGGCAGGAGGTCATGTCTCATATCACCCACGTGCAACCTAGGAGAGGTAAATGTATTTTGGGTGCCCCAGAGCAAGGGGTTTGCTTGCAAAGACCAGCAACCTCAAACCAAGGCAAACGAAGACATGTCTGTCCCCTCTTACAGTCCCGTATCCTTCAGGTGAGGATGCTTTGAGTAATTTTTTAAAAAAGCTCCAGAAATGGAACTGACTTTCTATCTATTACTTAAAGAAAAAAATTTTAAAAGCCTTAATTTTTTCCACGCAGGGAATATTTCCTTGGCTGTTGTGCCGAGATGACTTGAGGGTCACTTGCATGGGGGAGATGCCAGGAAACATTTGACACCTATTGGGCAGCAGGTTTTGGGCAGACCCAGCAAGACAAAAGGATGCAGAGTGTTGCTGTGGTTTTGAGACAACTCCTGGGTCTCTTCAGCCAGTTCTGCTCTTTCCAGTTTGAGGTACTGGGAGAGAAAGCTTAGGACTAAATTGGAGATGCAAAGAGCCTCTCAGGTCCTTCAGCTGTGACAAGCCATGACTTCACAGTTCCTTTCCAGCTCTTTTTTCCCTACCGTGTCCCAAGAAAAACGTAATGTCACTCCTGATCACATCATGAGGAGCTGAAAGTTAACTTTAAGGTACACACCTTGGAGACAGAGGGGCACAGCCTGAACCACATCTCCAAACATCCACAGCTCTAAAACAGAGGACAGAGCCAGTAGAATTATTTACTGTGAGGATTTTGGCAGCTGCTGTCCCACCCCCTCTCCTCTTGTTCAAGAGTACAAAACAAAACACGCATACAGACAAGTCAATGGGATGAAACATTTACTGTCTGTGCAAGGAGTGTTAAATGAACTCATCTCAGCTTCTCAATTAATATCCAGATGACCCCAGCCAGGGGTTTTTTTCCCTTTGGTGAGTAGGTAATGACATGAATACCACCATGTGATCCTTCTCTTCCCTTATTGAGTCACCGTCCCCTTCCACACAGGAGTTTCTTTTAAGGTTCATCAATTGAAATTGTTTGAATGCGCCGAGAAAAATAATAAAAAGAATATTTCCTGACATAGGCAGGAGCATTTCAGGCATGAGCACTTTGAATATTTATTCGTCCTTTGTGGGAGCAACCTCAGAAAGGAAAAGTCAGCGTGAATAAAAGGAATTGCAAATACCAGCAAAGGAGCTCCACAGTTTTCATTCATGAGAATATTTGCACAGGCTCCTGGGAGAGTTATCAGCCAAGGTGTTACAAAATCCCTTGCAGCATCAACACTTTGGATACTCCATAATCCTGCTTGTCCAATACAAAACATCTTTTCCTGAGAGCTGAAGGCCTAAGCCAGTTTGTTGGGGTTTTTTTTTTTCCTGGCTTGGGAAGCCTAGAGAAGTATTGGAAAAGCTTGGAGAATGTTTGCCCCGTTCCTGTGTCACAATGCCTTGCATTCCCTCTGCCTCTCCTCTCCCTCTGCCTTGAGCCAAAATGGAATGAAAAAGCTCAGCTTCCTTCAGAAGTCCAAAAAAAAAAGGGGAAAAGAAGAGATGGTCAAACAGCCAACACTCTCGGAGCCATGGAAAAGTGGGGGACTCACAAGGGAAAGCCAGTTGAGGAGCAATTCACTGCAGAACTTTATATCACAGAGCTGGATTAGACAAAATTCCATGTGGGATCAAATAAGGGCAAATTGCTGAGGAGTTGAGCCAAAACATCCTTCTTCCTGGGAAAGAGGAGGCAGGATAGCAGCATCCAGTGAATTTTGGGGGCTCAGCAATAAAAGCACCAGGGCCTATTTACTCCTAATTAGCCTTTCTGGGAAAAAAAAAAAATGCTGTGGAATTTTGTTCTTGCCGTAGAATTTTATAGGGTGGTTCAGAAACTTATGGAAAGGATATTATCTTGCCTGGGTTTTTAGAGCATTTCTCTAGAACCCTGTTGGTTTCAGCCCTGTTAAATTCAATAACTTCCCTAAGGGAGTGCTTTAAGTGTCAGGCTTGATTCTGTTATATAAAGGGATAAGGGAATAATCGTTAGACAGCGCACAGGGATGGGAGAAGTGGTTTTGTGTGGCACCAGTCTTATTTAAGAACAGTCTGAATTTATAGATGAGGCTGATGAGAAAGTTGGAAGCAACTAACAGAAGTGCAAAAGACAAAAGCCAGGCAGTGCTTTTAGAGAGGGCTGGGATCAACTGGGATGCCACGGAGACATGAGGGTGGTTTCAGATGAGTATTTTAAGTGTTTTTAGCTGTTTGCCTTGGTTTCATCAAGATGATGTCCCATGTACTGTTCCTGCTATTCATAATCTAAGCTATGGGCACTGGGGTTCACAGAAGAGCCTGTGTTGTTGCTTTGCAATTAGCACATCCTGCAATTAGCAATCCCAAACACTGAAGTCTTTAATATTTCTCCTTACTTCTAATACAGGATATTTTGCTTCTCATATCCTGTTGTCATTGTGCCTTATTTTATTGTGACTGAGTGAACCGTGGCTAATTCTTCCGAGGGCTGAGCACAGGCACGGACTGAGCACCCAAATCAGCTCCTCTCCTTCCAAGCACTCACCTCATCCTCTCCAGGAAGGGGGCAGGGGGGTAAACCAGGCCTTCAGGAGACAGGGAATGTGAAAAACGGTGAGTGTCTCCATCTGAGACCTGCTCTGATCAGGAGGCACCTGTGATTTGAAGAGGAGGAAGGGTGTGAGGTTGATTTTACAACGTTGAGCAGCAGAGGAGAGGCCATTCCCAGCTCGCAGGTTTCCAGAGGCACATGGGATCTTAATGATGCCCTGACAGACTTTTCACCTCAAATATCAAAAAACCCAACACAATCAGGCAGGTCCAACTCCATTTCCTGGACTGACAGAACCAAATAACACGGATTTTCCAGCCAGTGGCTAAAAAGACTGCCTCTTTCTGATGCTAACCAAGGATATTCATCAGCACTTCTGCTCCATAAACAGGTTATCCACAGGTTTCTCAGGCACGCCTGAGACCCTTCAGGCACCTCATGGCCTCAGCCTAATCCATCCCTGTTACTGGGATCCTTTGGGCCACGCTCCCACACTATGTGGTGCTTTCCCAGGTCTGTATCCAATGATGTTCAAGACATCCTTGAGTGACACCACCAACACCAGCTCCTACATTTTTACAGGAAAGGACAACTGCAGGAACTCTTCCCAACCACCCAAATGCCTCATTTATCCCTGGAGTTGCTCAGCCCTGCTCAGCTTGGTGAAGATTTCCTGGTCCATCATTCCACACCCTTTTTACAGCTTCTTTGGGTTCACGAGATGCTCCATTTGTTTTGGCAAGAACACCCCTGAGATTTATACCTATAATTATCCAGGTAACCTTTCCGACGGGGAATTCTAAAATGATCGACGCTAAAGCAACCTTCATGTTAAATGTGATTAATAAGACACCAAATGACTGCGAGGCTGCACCTCCCTGCTTGTTAAGCGTGTCAGTTGGAGCATTCCTGACTGATCTCACTGCTGTGAGACATCGTGGGACACCCAGAAGTGGCCATTCCCATTGGATATATCCTCTCTTCCCAGGCAATGCCCACGGGAGGGTTAGGGTAGGGTGACAGAGGGTGACATCCATCCCCCGGAGTTCCGTGGAGGATTGAGACTTCTTGGGTCTTGCTCGTACCTTCTCCTGCCCCTCCTGCTCTCTGTCCCTTTGTCCCCTGGCTGGTGGGAGCTGAGATGGAGCAGCACCGCCCGAGGGATGCTGAGGAGGCGACAGCAGGATCTCAAGTGACAGGAGACAGAGGAGCACGAGCCTGGCTGGGAGGAAGGTTAAGCGAGGTGCTGCTCTCTCAGCACAAGGACCTCTCTCTGGAATTGTCTTGCCATCCCCAGGGCACCTCATGGAGCTCTCTCCCTGCTCCCAGAGCAGGCTCCAGCCTCACCTGCTATCAGAGCACCCACAATCCATATAACTGGGGAAAATAGTGCCTGTCAGGATATCCATCATATCCCACAGAGGCCTGGGGTCCCCTTCTTCCACCAGAAAGGGTTGCAGAAGTGCAAGAGGGAGCTTTTCCAAGGAATCCAGCTTCACGGCGTGCTTGGCAGGTTGCACAGTGCTATCCATTACTACCTGCATGGAGCTGAAGTTTTCCAGAGCTTGCATTTTGCTGCTGGGTTGCCCAAAGACAGTAAAAATCAGTCACAGTCAAGCCTGCATTGACCTTCAGTCAACAGCTCCAGCACACTGGAATTACGGGGGAAACGCTGATCACTGCTTCCCTATTCTCTGGACAAAGTTAGTGCATATAAATTGTGTATTGATTAGAGGCAGAAAACGTAAAAGAAGCCTCTCTGGGAAAACTGGAGGGTGGGAAGAAATTCAGGGGATGATAAAAGAGCTACTTTAATTAGGAAGGGAAGCAAAGCAGTGGGAAGAAATAACAAACACAACCTCCCCTCAAGAGCCTCCCAGTCCAGATCTGAAAATCTGAGTAGGAATTGTCTCTCTTAAAGAAAAGAAACCAGATTTTGGAGCCAATTTGGCTGGGAATTTAAAGTAGGAAAAAGAGCTGGCCTTTTTCCTCCAGAAGAAAAGAGCAGCTACACTTTCTGCCGCTCCTGGATTTTGCGTGCGGGGCAGGGAAAGCGATGGATCGCCTAACAAGTGTGTAACCACCATGCTTGACTCTGCCTTCTAGCTCCAAGTGCTTCAGGGTAATTACACATTTTGGACTTATTAGCTGTAATTACAAGGTTCTGTAATCTGCAGAGTGTGTCATTAGAGAACGGGCAACCTCGAGTGGTCTAAATAAGATCAGAGAAGTTTCTTGTTTAGCTCCTAACTTCTCCTACTTCAGCGTTAGGTGATGTGCTGCTTCTCCTGCTGGGAAGCCTTGCCATCCCCCCAGGACCCCTGCAGCCACCATGGGCTATGGTTCCTGACCTGGGACATGCACAGCTCTGGCCTGCAACTGATGAAAAACTAAAGGAGCCTTTAAAAAATGTGGCTCTCACTCATATAGCCAAAAAACCGTGTGGTGTCCATAGCCCCGGCACTCCTTTGGATAAGCACCATTACGCCAGGAGAGGCTGGATCAGCTACAGGCTCTCAGCTCCTGCCTCCTGTCCCTTTGCTGCTGGGCACTGCCAGGACTCTGCCTTCAGCCGGAGAGCTTCTGAATCACACAACTACCAGCAGATAGAGGGTTTAATGTCAATTTGGGCTGATGCAAAACCCTGCCAGCTCATCGCAGATGGGACCGGTCAGAGCCAGAGCAGATTCCTGAGAATATCTCAGTATACAGAAATGAAGTGGTTTAGGACTCTCCTACCTACCAGACAGGTTTCTCCCCACCCCAGATTCTGTGTGAGTCACTCCTCCTTCCACCTGGACTAATCTCCTTACTGGGTTTCTCTTCAGCCTCCCTGATTTTTGGGACACAGACTGGCCCCACACCTCCATGTGTTTGCTCCAGTTCATCCCTGCATGCAGCAGTTCCCCTCTGCACTTGTCTCACAGCCCAGATCCTACCTTTGCCCCCAAAATTAAATACAACCTCTCAATTAATGCCCGTCTCTCTTTCTATACGAGAGCAAGCTGGCAGCTTGGCCAGAACTGTGGGAAAACCTGGGATTCCCACACCTTGGACAATTAGCTCCTCGGTACAACATTTCCCAGGGCAGCTTAGCTTTGTTAGCAGCGCCTTTTTTTCCCAAAATCCCTTTAATTTCACCCCAGTGCACGAAAGGGAAAAGCCAGTCTGCCCATCCATCCCTGCACAGAGGCCTCTCAGACCCCGGCTCTCCTAAAACCCAAGAGGCTGCAGCAAAGGATAAAGCTCAAGGATAAAGACAGCTCCACATCCTTCCCCTCCAGTGTGATGCCTCCAAGGACAGGTGCCACCAATGAGCACAAATCAGGCACTGCCACTGAGCCCAGCTTGACCTGAATAAACTGCAGTGGCTGTGCCCAGGTTCTGCCTGACCCATCCTCAAGTGGTTTTTCTTTTCCCACAACACAGGTCTTTATCAAATCTTTGCAATCCATCTTTCATTGATATAAAACCAGGTTTTATTTCTTCTTGGTTCCTGCTTACTTTTTTGTTAAAAAAAATCTGCTTGCAGGTAGAAAAAAATAAATCATAACTAAAAGAGTGTGTGGGATATCCTGGACTGCAATGTACCCTTTCTTCATCCAGATTCAAGGAGGTATCCAATATCAGGATAACACACTATCCCACTTGGAACAGCAGTGAGCCTGAGCCATGGCAGCAGTGTCCTCATCCCTAATGCTTCTGGAAGTGCCCCCGAAAGCCAGGCAGGTAAAGAAGGATAGGCTCCCCACAAGGGTAGGGACTACCTGGGATAACTGATGTTTTCCAGAGGCAGCCTGCTCCAGCCCCACTAACAGAGCTAATGCCTCTCTCCAGGACAACAAAATGCAACCCAGCACAACGCAAACCAGAATTTTCATGACTTTTTTTGCTCTAAATTATATGTGACTTCTTTTATGAGCCCTGAAAGCAGTGCTCACCTGTGGGAGCCCAGTGGCCACCTCACACTGGGCCAGCCAGGAGAGCTGTGGTGATCTAAAACCAGAACATTGTCCTTGTAAACACCTAGGGAGAGAAAAAAAAAAGATAAGACTGTGTGACCATCATTTTCTTTTTGTTTCCTTGGGAACCAACATCCCATCTGCGATGCAAACAATGGGCTCCTCAAACAGACAAATTTTGGGTTCTCGTCCGTCTGGGGAAGCCTCTGAGAAGCCTCCACTGGAGCCAGTAGAGCTCATTGGGGCTTACACAGAGAAAAGAGGGACTGTGGGCTCCAAAAGCAGTGCCAGAGGTGCCTGCTGTGGTAGCTCCAGATTTCTGGCCACCAGCCAGCAGGTGGGATGGCCGGATAACCCACAAGTATCGCTTGTCTTTTCTGCGTGCTCAAAATTTGCCTCCTTATTCCTCTTGCCGCAAAAAGCACTGTCCAACACCTCCCGATGAGAGTGGATATAATGCCAGTCATTAGAGTAGCAATTACTTATCTCACAGGAGCTTGGAGAGGCTCCGTCAGTTCATGTTTGTAAACCACGATGAGCTGAAGGATGATCCCAGGAAAAAGACTGCTCACAACAAAGCCCAGACCGAGGCTGAGCTCCCCTCCAAGGCCGGCCGCTCCTCGCCGCTGGCACTGAGCATGGGGAAGCTGAAAGACACCTAAGGGAGCATTCCCTGCCGTGTGCCAGCCCTCGGAAGCCCAGCGGGAACACGACACTAATGACATCCTTCAGAAGAGTAATTAGCCCGCCCTCACGGCGAGGTGCATTAGGGAGAGCTCAGAGGCTCGGAGAAGTGGGCTCCAGCGGGTGAGAGCTGAGGCTTGTGCTTTGAAAGCTACATTAGGGAAGGGGGGAAAAAAAATAGAAAAGAAAACGTTTAATATTACTTAATTACCCCAAGACATCCTGAGATGTAATTGAGCTTGGAGGGCTAAATGAAGGCTGCGCATGTGAGACCGGCAGAGGTTGATGCATTTATAATGAGACCACTTTGCAAGGCAAACGAGGTCCCCTTGGAGGGACAGGGGGGCAAAGAGGAAGGACAAAAGGGGACTGGGGAGGTGTCAAGGTGTCTGAAGATCTGCTGACCTCCGGCAGCTGCATGCAAAGTCCTTTCCCCTCTGTTCAGAGTTGCAGGCCAGGCTGGATGGAGGCAGAATGGGAAACGAAGGGTGTGGATGCAGGTTCCAGCAAACTGGAATTAACTTGCTCATGGCTTGGATGCTGAAAACCCCATAAAAATCCCTTAATACCCAATAAAATGGCCAAGACCTGCTACATCACACTGACAGGGAGACATCCCTCTACCCAGATCCAAACCCGAGCCATTCAGGCATCTCACCAGCATCCTCCTGAGGAAGCCTCCGGGCAGGGAGAGGGATGAGACATCGAGAACGAGTCATCCTCAGGGCAGGGTGTCTCTGAAGGTGAGAGGGGAGAGCTTCCCCAGAGTGGCCAGTGTTCATCCCCTTGCTCTCATTAACCTTCCTGGAACCCAGGCAGCTAGATTCCAGTCCTGGAAAACATTCCTTTCATCCACCACACCAGAGGCCCACTGCATGCGCACAAGCCCCTTCCAGCCCTGATTTACATCCTGCACAGAAGGAGACATTAAAATCCAAACGGTTTATGGTAATTAACACTCATTTAAATATTATACTGGTAACCATCGCTTCCAATTCTTCTCAGCCTTGAAAGGGCTCCATGTGCACGTACATATGTACAGGGAGATTTTAAAGGGATATTTCATCTTCTCTCACGACTGCTGCTTTCCCAGGAAAAGGTTGTTTAATGTTCACTAATTGTTTCATTTGGAGAAATTGCTGTGAAAAGCCACCACAGGAGAGCGGATTTTTTTTTTTTAATGATTATTATTATTTTTGGAAAGAAAGTAATAATGGGGAGCCCTGGCTGTGGCAGGGATGTACTAGCTGAGTATGGCTCTGTTGGGGCTGGTTAAGCCCCATGATAGGTAATGCAGAGCTCCCTGTCACTGGAGGAATGAAAACTATGGGGATCAAACAACATTTAGGTGGGAACAAAATGCATTATTTATCACCAATTAACCCCTCTCTCGCCTTTTTCACCCAAGCAGGAGAACCGGGTCTCACTGGAGGCCAAGGGGGCTTATTGAGCACCTTTGGTGGGCCTTGCACTGCTCCGCTCCTTTGTGATAGCAAAAATCAACGGGAAGTAAATAGGTTGTGGACAAATCCCCAGGCTGAGGTACAAAACAAGGGCGCAAGGGGCTGTGGGTGTCCCAGTCCTGTTTTCAAGGCTCAGAGCTGCCCCAGCAAGGCCAGGCAGGCAACACCCTGCATTCCAGTCAAAGCTGGATACAGCACGCCTGGAAGATGAGGAAGAAGAGAAATGCTAATTGCTGCGTTCCAAGCACTGACAGCTCTGCCTCTTCCCATCACCCTGGGGGGCTTCCTCGGGATGCAGAAGTTGTCCCCCGAGGAATATCAAACAATATCCACTCCAGCATCTCCCAGGTGTCCAGCCAGCCAGCCCCACCGAACCGCAGAGATGGCAGCTCCCTCTGGGAATAACTCTGGCACAGGATGGAGGAACAGGTCAGGGTGATTACTGTGCTCCATATCCACCTCTTCCCTTCTGAGCCTCGGGAGCACAGACAGGGAATGTGAGACATGCACAGCACACCCTGGGATCCAACTGTGGGGGCAGCTCCTCCACTCACAGCCCAAACCAAATGACCGCCAAACCCACCAAGGGCAAATGATCCATGTTCACACCCCATCTGAACAAACTGCCCAGGATATTTGACAGCCTCATGCTCCAAAACACTACTCCTCACCCACCCATCCGTAGGAAAGCCTGGGAAGTGTCCGCAGAGCCCAGGAGCTGTTGCAACGCCCCTATTGCACTAATGATGTTTTCTGCCCAAACCAACCCAGGTGTGGCTCCTCACTGCAAAACAGGAGTAGCCAGGAGAGTCTCCCTGATCCCTTCAGGCTCGAATCTGTCCCTTGAACCACAAATCCCATGAGAAACACCCAGGATTTTCTCGCAGGAGACCACCAAGTGATGCCGAGAGACATAAGCAGGAGCCTGAGCCCATTCCAATCACTTGACAAGGTCTTGCAAGATCCATGTTTGCATTAAAAAGAAATTAAAAGCTTTTCCACTCCACTAACTTGCCCAAAGCCTGCATACTAAATAGTAAATGCTACCTATGAGGTTGAATAAAATCTTCATTAAAAAAAAAAGCTAACAGTCACTGAATACATCATGAACAATGACATTGGGGAGGCATTGTTCTTCTTCTGCCTGATGGACCATGCTGGAACACCTGTTTCTTATCGTGGAACTGTTAATAACTGTCACCACCAAAATCAGGGCTGAAAACGTGTCATTAAGTCAAGTTATTCCAACCTCCACCTAAATAGGAGGTGGAAAAAAAAATCCAGGAAGGAGGAAGAGAGGCAAAGCTAGGCCTGGGATAAAAGTCAGAGCATAATTGTCCATGTGTCCCCAGAAAACCACCAAACAAATCCATCTTAGATGGATCCTGCCTCACCGAGATCTTCTTGCTGACATGAAAGACACAGCTGGGTAACCACAGGCAGTTTGAGCTGATTAACTACAGACATTGACCCTTCCAATTAATTCACTGGGGATTTGTTCATTCTAATCACCTCCCTAAAGCTGCAGCCTCCCCATAAAGTCAACAGAAAAGCAGGTTCTGGTCCTTTCTCCAGCTGTTACAGGGGAAACAGGGATGGATACTCAGGGGTGTTTAAGGTCATCCTGACTCAGGTAGGAATGAACATTCGCAGAACACAACTCTTTAGGAATTGCAAGGTCTTTATCTTCTCAAAGAAACCTGGAGCAATGCAAAACTTAAATCCCCTACTTTGCACGGCCCAGGCATGGAAATGGACCTGAGTTTTGCTGTGAAGGAGAAAATCTGTCATTTGTTGTGCTGCTCACTGGCTGTATCAGCGTGATCTGTTGAAAGCTTTAGGTCACCTTGCTATAGCACAAATGGTTATTTCTCCCCAAAAATCACAACCAGTCTCAGGTTTTCCTCTTCCACAGAATCACCAAGACTGGAAAAGACCTCTAAGATCACCAAATTTAACCATCAACCCAGCAGCACCCCCGTGTCCACCACCAAATCATGTTCTCAAGTGCCACAGACACACATTTTTCGAACACTTCCAGGGACTGGGACACCACCACTTCCCTGGGTAGCCTGTTCCAATACCTGACCACCCTTTGTGTGAAGATATCTTCCCTAATGACTAATCTAAACCTCCCCTGGTGCAGCTTCCCCTTCAAGGCTCTGGTTTGGTCCCATTTTGGGCAGTTTTTGCCCAGTGGAAGCCAGCTGCTATGCAAAGCACAGGAGCTGACACTGGCCCCATTCACAAGGAGTCACAAGGACTCGCTGGAGTGGGCTGAGCACAGTTCTGTCCAAAAAAAAAAAAAAGAAGGTCAATCACCCTGATAAATTAAGTGGAAATTCTGGCTGGAGCAACTCTTTGCCCTCAGCCTGGGAATCTGGACGGTGACAGCCTGAAAGCTTCACCCTCCTCGTACCACACAGAGCGTCTGGATCGTGTCTCTTTATTTATATTTTCTTGCAACATCCCAGCTTATTTTCCTCCACCTTCCCTTGATCCACAGCTATATCCACAGCCTGGAAGAATTTTAAAAAGATCCGCACTCCTCCAGCGGTGCAAGCACATTCAACGAAAAAGATGCACCTGAGATGACCTTGAAACAAGCCCAAATTAATCTCTCCGACGCGAGCCGCTGCCGAGACAAAGCGTTCCTTGGGCCGCGGCCGGGGCTTTGGAAAGCGGGATACGTGAGGATGGCATCCTTTATCTTCCTCTCCCTGACAGCCTGAGAAAGGCTGGTTCAAAGGACCCAAACAAAACACTCACCTGCATGACAGAGTAGTTAACTTAATCCCCCAAAGGCAAATCCTGTTAGCATGTAAAACTAGGAGTGATAATTGTAGCCGGTTTTCAACCTTACTGTAGTGGAAATAATCACTTCAGTACCACTGCCTTGCTTCCCAGAGACTCCTTTCTCCACAGATTAATTTAAATTCATCTAACAGGGAGGAGCAGGAGGGAAGGAGGACGGAAGATTAAAGATGAGGGAATATTTAAGAGTGGGGCAGGAGAGCGAGGTTCGGGCAGCTACAGGTTGATCTGAGCAGCAGCTCTGCTTGAGAAGCAACTCCAAAGCAAAAAATTTAAGAAAATGGGTAAAACAAGCCAGATTTCACACAGATGGATTCAGTCAGGCAAGCCTGGTAAATATATTTTTCTAGGAGATAACAGCTTTTTTTTTTTTTGCTTTTTTTTTTTTTAGACAAAAGCCAATCTTTGTCTTTTGTAAGTGAACTTGACCATCTGGACTTCAGAAAAGCATTTGATATTGTGCCACATGGGCAAATGATTAGTTAAACTGTAGGGGGGGGACATTACGATAAGAATTATGAATCAAAGAAATGATTTGCCTAAAAAATAAAAAAAGATTATAATAGATAACACCAAAAAAGGAGGCAGTATAGAGAGATTTTGCTGAGCAGGCTGTTAAGTCACCACTCACATTCAACACTTCCTTAACAACAGGGGACTAACACTCATCACACTCACTACTTCGGAGGCAAAACAAGGCAAAACAAGGAGTTTTGGCTTCATTGGGAAGGAAATTATGCCTTTGAGAAGCAGACTGATGGATGTGGAATGACAACCAGTGGTACAAAATCCCAGGTTTAAAAGATCAGCTGCAAGGGTGGAAGGCCAGTGGAAAAGCTGGTTTGGTTTAGCTTCTCCTACAACAGATCGGGGGGCCCTGGTGGCAAAAAAGCATCTAAACCCCAAAATATTTCCAGGAGAGAGAGAAAAATCTATTTACTGCTGCCTCAGAAACCCAAAAGGCTGAGGAACAGCTGGAATATAAACTGGTCCTACTGGCCAGCCCTGGAGGTCTCCCAGCACAGCGTGTCCAAACCCAGCCCTCTCCCAACACGACTCTTGGAACCCAAACCCACAGATTTCCCACCCTCAGACAGCCCTACGGGGCCTTTGGAAAGCAGGAAGGGATGAAGCAAAGGGATTTCAAGAGAAATTAAACCAAATTGACTCTGGTGAATTTTCACCAGGAGGAACTTTGGGCAAACATTATAAGGCCTCCTTAGGTAATGTAATTAGAAGTTCAGCCCCTTTTATCTAAATGTGGCACACAGAAAAACATCCATCATCGCATAAAGTGGGAAAAAGGGCTTTTCCTTCTATTTTTTCTTAATAAAGGTTTTTTTTCTTTAAAGCCTTCTTTAAGCAGGTGAATGTTTCACGAGGAATCCTGGGCCTGTTCTAAGTGCATTGGGATCTCTCCTGAGGAAACCAGGAGACAGATTCAGGTTCTACATCAAAATAGGTGACAATAATCCTCCTCAGGTGGCTGCTTGAGGGAAGAGAAGACAGCAGCAAAGGCTTCCAAACAGAGAATTACTCAGCTTTACCCAGCAACTTCTGTGTTTATGGGCAAAACCCACTCACTGTGAGCAAGAATGGCCAGAAATTGAGACAAAATGGTTTTCAGTCAGAGAATGTCAACTTGCCAAACCCAAGATCTCACACAGAGAGGGGAAAAAAGCCATTTCAAATGACACATTTATTCACCCAGGCCAGAGATTTTTCAGGCTCATCATGGAGTTGTCAGTGGTTAAAAAAAAAAAAGCCAACAAAATAAAAGGAAGAAAGAAGAACATAAGAAAAATAGATCTTCACAAAGGCACAAATAACCTGGTATGTTGGGTACTGGCCAGGGATGCAGATGGCTCAGATTCAAGCAGGGATTTGTACCTCTCTCTCTCCAATTGTTCCCAGTGAGGCCCCAGCCATAAACCAATCCTGGGAGTTTCACTCTCACGTTCTAGTTAAAAAAAAAAAAAAAAAAATTAAAAGTATCTTGGTTTTATCTTGCTGTAGGAAAAGCCCTCCTTTTGAAATCTCAGGGAGGGCTGTGGGATGAGAAAGACACAGGTCCCTTCCCTCCCTGGTTTTGATTATAGCTTATTAGGATCACTGTTTGGTTTAAGATTTCCCATAAAAATTCCATTCCCAGCAAAGACCTCGACCAAAAAAGTAAGTAAGCATTAATAGGAGCTGTCTCTCATTAAGAGCACTTTCCTAAGAAATGGGAGCTCCTGGGTGTGTGCGGCCATCTCAGTCGAGCCACCGTTCAATAACTTTCATCCAGTTTTGAGAAAGGGTAGAAATCACAAGCTCTGACATTCCCCAAAGGAAAACAAATAGCTGGAGAAAGGAGAAGGACAGCCTGCCCAACCTCGCTGTGAGACACCAGGGAGCCCACACTGAGGAAGATCATGGGAGATGCAGCTCTGTGCCTTCCCCTGCCAGCAGCAGCACTTGGCTCTTGAAAAAATTAATAAATTACTGTCAGTAATAGCCCGGGCTACGAGGCAGGGAGGGAGAGGAGAGGCTTTTCCGTTGAGCTTGTCCTTTTCCCGGGAAGGGCCAGTTCTCGCAGCCGGTCCCCCTGCCGGCACGGCCGAGGGCTTTGCTACCGCCGGCTCCGAGCAGATGGTGTGGACACGCCTGAGCTGGAGAAACCTTTTGTAATGAAACGCCTCTCCCAGAAATTAACTTTAATTAAGGCACAAGCACTTAATATCTGTATTTGAGATTATTAAGCCTTCAGCGGAGCCCGTTCCCAGCCTCTCATCTCGCACCTTCTCCGGCATCTCCCTCTGTCCCTGGACGCCGCCACCCAGCCTTATCCCCCTCTTTGGGAAGGTGGCCCCAGCTGCTAATTTGCAGAGGAACGTGCAGGAACGTCACGTCCTGGAGCTCTCCATCCCTCCTGGTAAATTTGACAGGGGGTTCAAAACTTGTTAAGAGGAGGCTGGTGGGAGGAAAAGCGCTGACAGACAGTACAGTCGCATAAGCTGCTTTTTCCTTGGGAAGCCAGGCTAAAAATAATACCCTGCAATTTGACAGCCTCAGCCCAGGAGAGCCACCAACATGCCAGTGAGGATGAGAAGCAGAGCCTGGATGGGGGCTGGCTCGAGGAAGGCACAGGGACAGCACACATGAGTCAACACCACACCCTCAACCTGCTGCCACTCACCGTGGCCACTCCAGACACCCAGGTCCACCAAAGTGGACACAGGTACCTGGAATTTTGTGAGCAAAAAGGCTCCTGTGAGATCCTCCAGCTTGGTACCCACAGCTTGCACGGTCTCACCACACCACTGCTGCACTGGTCTAAAAAAAGGCTGGTTTACAGCCCAAACCCACAGTGTAAGAGGGAAATCTTGCTGTCACAGACACAATTCCACATCCCACTCCGGTGATGGAGGAGTGAACCCTTTGGTAGTAATTGCTATGCACGGGCGGGGGGAAGAGATTCTGATAGCTTTTATTATCAGGGTATCCAGACGTAAAACTAATGCCTGCAATATTTATCCATGTCATCACTTAGAGTAAGTAGCCTGATTTGTCAAACGGAGACGAGATTCAGGGATGTCAATTAGGAGGAGACGGAGGGCAAGGCAGGGGAGGAACAGCGCAAGGATTCATCAGGGTTGCAGATGTTTTATCCCAAATGTCAGAGATAAAACCACAAGCAGCTTTGACTGGCGAAACATGGGCAGAAACCCAAAACAAGAGGGTGAGGGCAAGGCAAGGGGTCCTGCTTTGAGGTCACCCCTCTGCCCCTGGGGTGGGTGCGGGTGCTGGCTGGCAGCCCGCAGAGTCTGGGGAGAAGCAGGAGAAGGAAGGTTTCCTTTCACTGCCCTCTAATGCCAGGTAGAGGGAAAAGGGATGGGTGCTGGAGGACACCACAGCAGGATTTGGGAACAACCCCCACAGGGAGGTGAGGGATGCTGCCCTAAGCCTGATGGAGCTCAAGAACAGACCAAGGACTGAATTGCCTCTGTGGAGCAACCACTGACTGCACTGCACATTCTCATGGAGTATTTCAGGCCACTGTGACTGGCAGGGATTCCCCTTTTTCCTCAGAAATCATAAGCCCTGGAGAGAAACAATGGACAAAAGTCTTGTTGAAGTCTGGGGTGGAAGTTTGGCCAGGCAAACTCTCCTCATGTAAGCCAAGGCTTCCCAGCAGCAAGACCACCGAGGCTGAAGAGTGTAAGAGTTTGGTTAAAAGTTAGCAAGCCCTGGCCTCTGAAAACCCCCTAAATATTCTCTACCAGCCTTAAAATCTGCCTCCTGTAATGCCTATCACTGGTGGCACCAGGCAGGAAAAAGTTCCCGATAGAACAAGGCAAGAGAGAGTGACAGCTCAAGGTCACAACTTTTGGGAGAACTTTAAGCAAAGCTCTCCAGATGTTCACACCTCTGGATTTTCACAGCCAAGCCCCACTTCTTCCTCTGGCCCAGCAATAGGTGACAGCAATGGGTTGGCCAGTGCTCTGCAGGGTCACTGCCCCTTGCACGCCAGCACCTGAGCTCTTCCCTCAAACCACAACCTCTTCTCCTGTGCAGACAGAAACAACTTCTGGGCCTCTGTTGGTGGCCAGAGCCCGGAATCATGGAGGACATGGGCACCAGGAGAACTGGGATGTCCTTCTCCTGCGGGGTGAAGTGGCCCTGCACATACCATTATAACAGCATCACGGGGATGGGGGGGGACAAAGAGAGGAGACCTCCATAGGGTACCAACTTCCAGTCTGACAAAGCTGCATCACCCCAAAATGGCTCGGGCAACAGTGGCATTAAAGATCAATCAGGTAGAAACATCTGGTTAAAGATCCCTCAGAACTTCTTCCTCAGCCTGAGAATTAGTAATGATCAAGGCCAAGGTTGGATGAGACCAGGTTGGATGGGATTTGGAGCAACCTGATCTAGTGAGAGGTGTCCCTGTCCGTGGCAGGGTTTGGAGCTGGATGATCTTTAAAATCCTTTCCAACCCACCCCATTCTACGATTCCATGTACGAAATAACTGAAGTGTGTTTTGTCACTGAAAACAGTCACCCAGGCAAGGTTTTGTTCCTCACCCTCTCCAGAGACTCAGGACAGGCAACACCCTGAAATGCCAACACCCAACATGCTTTTTGAATCCATGGTAAAGAACGCATCCCATGGAAGAAGCCACAGCGTGGGACTACTGCAGGAGTAGTGCCTCAGAGCCCCTCTCCCCTTAGGAAGTGATGTCACATCTCAGGCAGAAAATATCCAGCATGTTTCACGACTCCCAGGAATGTCACCCTGTGCCAAAGTCACCATGAGGAGCCCTGCAGGAGCAGGAGCAGGAGCAGGAGCAAACCCCTAAGCAAAGCCAAGGGAAATGCTGACACCGGGATTCGTCTTTCTTCACTTAATAACTGCAGACACCGACATCTGATCCTCTCATTCCACACCCCTGTCTCTGGGTAATGAAGAGAAATAGGCACTGTTAGGATACAAATCGATCTTAGGCTCCGGCATAGCGGATCAAACCTGAGCTGGAAGCACTTGTGCGGGGCAGTCGCAGCCAGTGCCATCCAAACCGTCCATGGAGCAAATCCCTCTCAGCCACAGTTTGGGGGACAGCAGAAGGAAGTGGCCTGGGAACAAGATGAGTCTTCACAAGAGGAGAGCTGATGTCTGGAGACAGCCGTGGCTGACGGCGAGTGCCAACACCCTCCTTCCTCTCCATCAGCATCCAGCCTTCCACCTCTGGGGGCCTGCCAGGAGGGAAGAGGGATGACAGACACATTAGCACCTTCTCCTAGTTGACAGCTTGTTTTCGTCCCAGCTTTCTCATCCTCCACTAATTATTTCCTTTGAATTTGGAGACTTCAGATGAAACAAGGTGTCCGTGGCCTCCAGTTCCCGCCTTGGGGCTGAAAAGGTGGAAGAAAAAGCCCTGAATGACAAAGGACTCGGAGAAGGGGGAGGCTTGCTCTTGTCTTTGTATCAAGAAAGCGGGAGTTTCTCTTTAGAGACATTTGGTAGACAATTTTTGCCATGAGGGTGGTGAAATCAGAGTTTTTCCAGAGAGGTGATGGATGCTCCATCCCTGGGAATATTCAAGACTAGGTTGGATGGGGCTTTGAGTAACACAGCACAAGATATCCCTATCCATGACAGGGGGTTTGGACTAGGTGGCCTTTAAAGGTCGCTTCCAGCCCAACTATTTTATATTGGTTCTATAAAAACTTCAGGCCAGACCTGAGAGTTTTACAATACATTGCTCTGGGATTTGGAGTTGCTCAGGGAGACCACAGGGGGTTGAGGTACTACAGCAAGGAGCACAGACCCCCAGGGTGAACGACGTCCAGAGGTATCCAAAAACCAGCACAAAGATACACAGGGTAATCTAAGGAGTATGTTTTCCAGCCTGGAAGGCCACTTTACCCACTCGGGCACCGAGCATAAAACTCTGCGATGCTCCTTTAAATTAATCCATGGGAAGAGGCTCAGTTAGCAGCAGAAGGTCAGCAAGGGTGATTCAGACCAGTGGCTTGGAGAATCCTTATTCTGGCCAAGATCAGCAAGGAAAAGGGCACACATGGGAGAAGGAGTTGGTCCACTGGGAAGGCAGAGAGCCTGCACACAACCACAGCCCCCGTGGGGTGTAAAACGCTTCCTCCGCACTGTTCCAGCCCCGCCACCGGCATCCCTCACAGCTTTGGGGTATCCCAAACCACGAAGATCAACTCCCTGCCCACTCCCAAACCATCATGGCACACACAGGACAGAGGGAAAGCACCTGAGGGAAATGCCAACATCCCGACATCCCATCCCTGCGGGATGTGAGCCAGGTTGAAAGGTCCGTTTGCTCCACACCCTCACAGCCAGCGGAGCTGCAGTGCCCCCAGGAACTGACTCGGAGGTTTTTCAAGCCCATACATCTGTAGTAAATGGTCTGTTAGAGATTTGCTGGTAGTTTTCAAGCTCTGACAGCCCTGGTTTTATTTCAGTTGCCTTTAAGCCACTTCGTGGAATTTTCATCTATAAATATGGAAATATGCAAAACCCCGCAGATTTATAGGATCGGACACTGCGGTTTAAATGAATCCCCCATGATCTTGTCTTCTGCTCAGGCCCCCTCCCACAGCATCCCTTCCTCCAGCCGCCAGCGTGGCTGCTCTGTGAGAAGCGATAATCCTTCCCAGGCAGCTCTGGAGACATATCCCTGCTCTCCTCTGCATCCCAGCCTACCAATCTCCCATCATTCACACCAGCTGGGACAATGCCCTGCTGCTCCTCTCCCACAAACAGGGGTTGTGCTGTGCCCATCCCTGGAAGTGCTCAAGGCCAGGTTGAATTGGGCTTGCCACAACCTGGTCTAGTGGAGGGTGTCCCTGCCCACGGCCCGGGGGTTGGAATGAGATATTCTTTAAAATCCCTTTCACCCCAAACCATTCCATGGTTCTATTCAGATTCCGTGATCCAGTTTTGAGCTGGACAGGGCAAAGCAGCCCTGGGGATGCAGCCGCAGTAGTAAAGCAGTGGAAAATCCACACTGTGCTGCTGCAGGAAAAGCCTTGGTCAGGTCCTACGTGGTTTCAGAGGAGACAGATCCAAGACAAAAATCTGTTGGACGTGCAACTCCCACAGGGAAAAAACTCCTCTGCCTACAGCTCCCATCACAGGGAAGCCCTGCTGTCGCTTTGGGGTTAAATCAAAAACTAAAAGCTTTGTCTTGCACCACATTTTCCATCCCTGCCTGGCTCTGCCTGAGGATCACAAAGCTTTTGTGATGGGAGCCAAGGGCAAGACGAGGTTTCTTTCCCCTCTGAGAGTTAGACAGGAAAATGCAGCATGTTCCTGGGGACACAGGCTCTTGGCACAGGGTGAGCTCCCAGTGATCCTTTTGGACTGAAAACCCCTCAGGGTCTGCTTGGAAAAATGCCTGTTCCTCTTTTTCAAATCACTCCTGAGCAGCTGAACGCAACAAAACCAATCCTGAGCTCACAGAGACAGAAAACTGCCCTGAAACCTCACTCCCCCTGGGCAGGGGCACAGGGATTACCTGGAGAGGGACACAACCAGGGGCTCATCCAAGCTGCACGGCCACTGCCATCCCACACAAATTAAAAATCATGTAAAAAAAAAAGTATATAAACTGAGGTTAAAGCGATGGTGGCCTATGTGAGGCCGATGCTTACCCTGGGTTTAAATGAGTGAAAATCAATTTTAAAAGGAGGAAGTAATAATATATATTTGTTAGCAGAGTGTTAAAGAAAGTCAAAGCAGTGACCTGGAGAAAATTGCTCCTTCAGGATGCGCGACAAGAGCCGGTTAAAATAACCTGGCAGCCATCTATTTTCTGAGAGGTGCCCCATATTCCCCCTGAATTCCAGCTTGTTGAACCGGCTCGTGGCAGCGCGGGAGGTGGTTCCCTCATGGCCAAGAGAGCAGCTGGAAAATGGCTGTGGCATCCTGTCGGCCTCCACCTCCACTGCTTGTTTTTGGGGGGAGAAATTGGAAGTTTGGCTCCGCAACAAGGGCTCGGTTTGTGAGCTTGGAGGACACACAGGGGGGAAAGCCCAGAAGAGCTGGGCTGATTTCCTCAGCACAAGAAATGCTGCCTTTGTTTCACAAACCAGGGAGCTTAAAACACAAACCCGCTTTGCCTGGGAGACCGCAGCACCACTTCCTTACCAAGGTCAGCATCTCTCCTCGACTGTTTTGTATGATTTTCTTCCTTTGGGCCTATTTTCTGCATCAAGAGAATTTCAATTTCCCTCCAAAAGCAACTTGATAAAGATGATAAGAAGATAAAAAAGTGGGGGGGGAAAAAGTGTTGGCACAGCTTTTCCTGAAGGAGATGCCTATAAACAGCTGTACTGGAGCATGTAATTCTTTCAGATAAAGTGTATTTGTTATTTTCTAAGACACTTTAAATTTAAATCCACAAGTTTGGTGTTAGGCCTGCACTTGGTTATCAGATTGACACATCCTGATTAACTAAGGAGAATTAACCTCTCAGAGTGCAGAAAAAGCTGATTATTTAAAATAAATCAGAGATTCTTTTCCAGTTCAGCTCACATGGACAGTCGGCTATTTTAAGCCGATCCATGCAAACACAATTTTGGCTGCACATGTCCTGGCATCCGTGGGTTTGCTAAGCTGCTCTGCCAAACCCTGGACTTTTCCTGCAGCCACCTTGAGCCAGAGCATTTCCCCTGGCCAGAATTCATTGGAGGGAGGCTAAGGGAGGGCAGAGCACTTCAGCAGCCCCCAGCAAGGTGTGCCCAAGCCTCTGCCACGTCTCCTTTACTCCATTCTCAACCTCTTCCACCATCTCCCACTCCATCCCTCGGCACAAATCCTGTCACTATTGCTTCGTGACACCATTAGCTTTTGCTGTCACCAGAGCTGACAATTCAAAAGGCCCTCGAGAGCTGTCTGCAGAGACACAATAAATGAGATCTCTTAATTAACGCCTCCCTTAACTAAATAAATTAATTTTATGCAACTGATATGTCGCGTCTTCACAGTTTGAGGGTGACTGAGTAGCTGAAAACATCCCTCTCCCCGGAGGTATTGGAAAGACTTTTTTTGCTTGACAGTGTTTCCACAAACAAAGCCGGCTCCGAGGTGGCTGCGGGTGCCAGGCAGGGAAGGGAGGGAGGGAGGCCGCTGGAAGCAGGCCAGCTGGCATCCCTCTGCTGCAGCATCCCTCAGAAGCCAGGCTTCCAGGAGAAACCCTTCACCTGGACCAGGGAGGGGAAGAAGCCCCTCTGCAACAGCAGTGATGTGGGATGTAGGCTCCTGCATCCTTAAGTGGCTGCAGAGACGAGGCAAGCCAGTTCCTTCACTTTCCCGGAGCAAATCCAGCTGCAGCTGTGCCAAAGCACGGAGAAAAAAGCCAAGGATGCTTCACTTCTCAAGTGAAGGCTCATGAAGGCAGTCTTGCAGTGAGGGTTATAAAACCTAATCATAAAGATTAAAACGAGAAGGACTTTGGAACAAGAGAGCTGGGATTTCAGCCCTCGACCTAAAGATGTCTGCTGAACAAAGCAGATCCCACAGGCTCACAAACAGCTCCCTACCTAAATACAAGTGTGGAAAATGGCTGTACATCAGCACCTCACATCAAGCACAGGCCCTGATGGATTCATCACTCAGCCCAAGTGTGTCACAGCTTGGATTTTACACCTACACAGCCCCTCCTCTCCAAATCCACCTTTCCTTTCAGGGCAGGTGACACGGGTACGCTGTCTCCAAAGGTGGCCTTTTCTTTCACCTCTTTTCCCTTCACTATTCTCTCCCTTTTAAGCCAACAAGCAAGGTCCTCCTTGGGAAGGAGGGAAGGAGGGCTGGGCTCTGGCCAGCATGCCCACAACTTCTACTCTACAAAGCACCCACATGAGAAAAGCCTCCTCTCTGGTCTTTGATGACTGGCAGAAAAAAAAAAAAAGCCAACCTGAAAGCTTACCACTAGAAAAGACATTCTCCTCCAGGTCTGAACCACCAGCACAGCTTTTGGTCCTTGAAGAAATGCGATAATCCAAGGGAACAGACTCAAGGCCAAAATCAGATTGTATTATCCAGGTTATCACCAGGGCACCCTGCAGAGATGCAGCCAAGAATTATTTCCTCCTCCCTCTCTTCCGCCTGGTGGAGCATGACAGAGAGAAAGACTCTTTCTATTTTTATTTTATTTTTTGTAAAGGCAAATAATTAGATTTTTCAAGAGGCTTGGATTTAAAATCAATTTCTCAATTAAAAAGCATAAGGTTTATAGTTGGTGCAGGATTTAAGCTGGGGCTGTTTGTTTGCCCTCTGGGATCAATGCACAACTCCCAAGTGCCATCATTGCCACTATTTGGACAAGAACTCTTTAAGCAACCTTTGGGGCAAGTGTTTTCCTGCTAAAAACCAGTTTAAGGATGGATAACCATAAAGACTATGCTGCAAGGAAAACCACACCGGGCAGCTGGTATTGAAAGGTATTAAAAAGCAACGTCCACCTTCTTCACGGAAGCAAGAAAAACGGTGTCCAACAAATCAGAGATTGGAGGAGGCAGATTGTCTGTTGTGCATTAAAGGGATTGTTAACTCCAAATTCCCCCCCTGAGGGGCACCACCAGCTCCTTCTCTTTGCCCAGCTCCCTCCAAAGGAATTGGTTCAAGGCTAAACTCTCTTATCACCTACAAACAGAGCCTGACCTCTGCCATATTTGCAGCAAGTCCTATTACTTTGAGGTGGTTCAGAGCTAGAAGCTGATTATTGCAAGCCAGGAAGGAGCATTCTGACTTCTGCGGTGTTTACAGCTTTTATCAGAGCAAAATCCACCTGTGCCAGCTATAAAAACAGATAAAATCTTCCATCAAAGCTTGCTCTCCTCAAGATCCCTTGTCACTAACAAGTCCCTGTGTGCTCTGGGAATGCATCCCACTAAAAGCTCTGAGGTTTGCTTCCAGTTTAATCTGGCCTGTGATCCTGGCTTAGAGGAGCTCTAGAGACAACCTGAACGCTGACGAGGCCGTGCTGACCGGGGTCACAGCAAGCTGGATCAACACTTCCATCATCTCAGCACAGACTGAGGGGAGAAGGAAGAAAAGCAGGTTAAAAAAAAAAAAATTCATATCAGTTTTCGTGTAGCAGGGGAGATACTCTCACACTCAGAACACAGGAAGCTCCTCCACGGTGGAGTTTTCACTTCCTTCCGGTCGCCAAGGAGATGTTGTCCCTTGTCACTGCAATGCAAAGCAGAGGTGGAGGTGGCCCAAAGACAACGTGCAGGGAGGAAAGGGAGTGGAGTCAGAAGCAGCGAGTGGTGCTGAGGGAGCTGCAGGAGCCCGAGGGTGAGGAGGTGTGGGAAAGCCATCACAACGGAGTAAAGTTGTTGGAGGAGGGATGCTGGGGGTTGGCACCCGAAGGGAATGAGACTGCACACAGCCTCCAAGTCTTTTAGGCTTTCTCAGAGCCCTGGTGCCACCAGAGAGCATTTGATGAGCTGAAAAACAACCCCTCACCTTGCATTTTAAAAAGTGTCTATCTCCTGGAGCCCAAGAGAGAAGAGAAGAGGAGGAGGAAAAAGTGCAAACACCCCGTGTGAACTGCAAGGGAAGGAAGGAATCGGGAGAAAGGCAGAACCCCAAGCTTGACTCACACCTTTGGATGGAAATTAGACGAGTGTGCCTGCAATTGCCTTCTTCCCACAGCTTTTTTCCCCCCACCAAGCCATCCTTTAGTCCTTCTCACTCAAAGAACCCCTAATTCCAGTGGACCCATTCCACCAAAGCTTGAAAAGACACCGGGGCTCACCAGGAAGGGAGCTTTCACTCCAGGAAAGGCATCCCTCCTTTTCTCATCTTTGAGTGAAGGGTTTGGTCCCACCCCAGTCCCAGGGCCAGAAGCTGTGACAAGCCCTATGTTCAGCACCCAGCTCAGCTTTTTGAACAGGATGTTCCTCCAACCAAAGAGGGAAGATCTTCAGGCTGCAGAAGCAGGAAAAGTTTCTGGTTTGAAATTTGTACAAATTTCCTGCTTCCACAAGAGAGATACTCATTAAAGTTCACTTTTCAGGGAAAAAA
Organism: Atrichornis clamosus; assembly: GCA_013400975.1. Lineage (NCBI taxonomy): Eukaryota > Metazoa > Chordata > Aves > Passeriformes > Menuridae > Atrichornis > Atrichornis clamosus. The sequence goes on along the minus strand of WBMZ01012818.1, from coordinate 28,020 downwards.
ACCTCCCTGAGATAACCTGGAGTTCCAGGGGGAAATCAGCCGAAGGACAAGGCCGTGTGGGACTGCTGGAGGGGACGAGAGCTCCTGCACACACTGCCGTCACTGGCGTTTGGATGCCCTGAGATGACATTACCACTCTTATCCTCACCTCTCCTTTCCAATTCCCGGAGAACAAAGTGAAGGAAGAAGTTTTTGAGGGTCAGGCAAGCACAAGTGCGCTTTGACAGTGCCACCAACACAGTGCCTGCTGTCTGTGCTCAGTGGGGCAGCTGAAAGCAGCCGGAATAACCTCAGGAGAGGCATGGGAAGACCATGGGACATGCAAGACCCGGTGTCCCAACCCTACTAACACGGTGCCACTCACCCCCTCCGCTCAAGATGGGATGTAGCCCCTTTGTTTGGGGATTTATCAGACACAAACCTATTTGCTGCCCCTCTTTCTCCCTCCCTTAGTCACACTCAGCTCTCAGCCTTACTGGCTGCTCGAGGACTGTGTTTAGGAGCTCACAGATCCCTTTTCCTTTGTTTAAGTAATTTTAAAACCCTATTTTTTGGTTCCCTGCTGTCTTCATGGACACACCTCAGCTAAAAATGTGGCTCCAATGACATATCATTCACCCAGGGCCTGAGAGGGAGCAAAGGAATTGTTCACTCACTCCCCAGACAAGCACAGGAAAGCCAATATTCCCTCCCATTCCTGCTGTTCCATTAAACTAATTTTATGCATGAGGTGAGATGGCATCTTTCCTAAAAATAATAAGAATAATAATAATGAATACATTTTTCTCCAGTGACAGCACCAGTGATGAGGTTTTGCTTTACCACAAAGTAGACATTTCCAGGGAGCAAGCACATCTACAAGCTGCCTGGTTAAAAATGCACCAGGAACAGCCAGAATTAGCAGCTGAAGGAATTTACAAAACTTTCTGGGTTATTCTGGAGCAGAAAGGTTAAGGAATCATGCTCAAACCTGTTTCCAAAGCAGTGCCCTTCTGAGGGCAAATCGATTCCCACAGGATCCAGGCACACAGCTGGGATGAGGGAATGAACTAAGACCACTGAAGCAGTGATTCACAGGTACGAGCTTTGTGAAGGATTATGCTTTAACAAATCCAAAGCAGGACTCTGGACACAGATGCCAGATAGCATCCCATGGAAAAAAACCAATATCCAAAGTGAGTAGGGGAATCTCCAATCCCCACATCACCTGCAGGTGATCAGGGATGGTTCCACTCATTCCTGCCAAGCCCCAAACCCCAGCTGTAACGAAGAAGAGGAGATGGGAAGATAAACAGATAAATCAAGTCCTTGCAGAGATGCCAAGAAATGCAGAAGCAGCTTTTAGGGGAGAGAGCACATTACGAGAAGACATCTCAGGAGAGAGTCTGCCCGTGCCACACAAGGAGGACAGGGGGGAAAAAGCTTTTAGCACCTGTTTGCTTGCACTTATAAATAAGAAAAGAGGCAACTGCAGCTATAGAGGACAGTAGACACCAATCTCTCCTTGAGTCCCGGTTGCTGTCCCCTCCGTGAACCCCGCGCCTCACGGCGGTTGCAGCTGCAGGAGGAGGGAACAGGCGAGGGAATCGCATCCCGCTTCCCAGCCAAGGCAGGCACGGAGGAGGCGCAGCTCTAATCACACATGCAGACACGTTTCCCAGAAAGGAAAGCTGAGAAACACAGCACCTATAATTAGAGGGTAAGAGTCGCAAATACAACGGCGGAATTAAAAGCAGGGATAAGTCCAGAGCAGAAAAGCAGAGCCTGAGCACAGTCAAACCTGCAGCATTTGACCAGCCTTTGAACCTGGTCTGCACTGCCACGGCACTCAGCATTCCCAGCCACAGGAATTAACTCATCCAAGAGGATGAGGAGGGCTTAGCTCACACAGCAACCCTGAGCAGGCAGTCAGTGGGATATGGGAAAAACCCCTTTTCCACAAACAGAGACGGAGATGCCTCCTCCACCATCAGATCCCAGGGCTGAGTATGTTCAGCATGGATGAATGCAGTCGTTGCAGAGAGCTGTGACAAACAAGGTTATGGACACTGAGGTCCCTGATTAAAGATCTGGATGTGCTGTGCTAAGGAGGGCACCTCCCTATTTGCAACCCACACAAATCGTCACGGAGCACAGGTCCCTCCAGCCAGAGGCCAGAAGAAAACAGCTGTTCAGCACAAAAGGTTGCCCAGACCTCCTTTTCCCCCTGACACAACGTGCCCAGAGCACCCAAGGCTTCGTTTTAGGTGGTCATGACCCAGAAGCAGCTGTGATTTTCACACCCCCCCAGCAGAGAAGCCCAGCTGAATCCACACAGTCCATGTCAGCTTTCCTATCCTCCTTGGAGCCCTGTGTCCCCTGGCTTTGCATCACCTTGCAGGAAAGGCCACTGAAGAGAGCAAAGTCGGGAATGATAACGACAAACAAAGACCTGGGAAGGGAAAAACGCACCAAAGCAATTTGCAAGCCCAGTTTTCTGGCCACGAGATGGACAGAAGACCACAGCAGCAAACACAGCAATGTCTTGGCTTTCCCTCTCCTGTGGGGCACTCCAGAATCCTGCTTTTTCCCTGTAGGAGAAAGTTAAGGCTGTTGGCACCCAGCACCAGAGGGCTGTGCTTTAGACTGAAGATACTGAACGCCAGCTCCTCACTCCCACTCAAGGGCAAGACAGATTTGGAAGACTTCCTTCCCTCTGACGTGAAGTTACACCCATAACCTCTACTCATCCGGAGACTCCAGCCAGGCTGTGCCAAGGATTTGGCACCGCAAAAGGCAATAAACACAGGCAGTGCTGGACAAGCTGAGTTCCCTGTCAGTGCCTGGATTCACAGCAGAGGAGCCAAACGGGCTGTGACAGCCCAGCGAGCGTGGCAGTGGAGCCGTGGAGCAGAGCCAAGGTGCCGTGACCTCCACGTCCTGCTCGGGAGAGCAGCAGGACAAGGGAGCAGCCGAGCACGGTCCTGGCTGGATCAGCCTCCCGGCTAATTCCACTAAGGCGTGGAGAGAATCCACACCATCAGCTATTCCCCAGTTATTTTTAGTGCCTGATGACTCTCCTGGAAGCACGCCACAGCGGCGGGTCACAGGGATGACTGCGGCAGGGACAAGTGCAGCCCCTCTACCAGGGCTGTGCCAGCCGCAGCAGACGCCAGCCTAGGGTTGAAGGAGTTGCTGATAAACGTGTCAGCAAACTGAGGGCGAACTCCAGCTGCCGTTCCTCCATCCTCATCCTCTCTTTTCCCTCTCACCTGTGGAGCACCTGGGTTTATTTTCCTGCTGCCGGCTCTGTCCTCACCCAGCCCAGAGGGGATGCAGGACTGGCAGCGCTGGCATGGAGACACCACTTCATCCAAGAGCATGGACAAGAGTCCATAATTATTGCTGAAGAGGGAGATGGGGTGTTGCCCCTGGAATGGGATAAAGACAACAGCAGAAAGCCCCACGCTAGGTCCCAGGGTGAGCTGGCAGCTGGTCTGCAGCACCTGCATGGAAAATTGAACCTGCCAGCCAGGATCACCACATCCCACAGCCCTGGCCAACACCTAAGTGGTCTTGGCATCTCCTAGACTGCTGCTGGCCATCAGGAGAAGGAGCCCAATGCTCCAGGAGGGATTAGGCTGAAAATTAATGACATTTTCCTTTATGCTACCAGATAGACGCACCAGAGGAATGCAGCTCCAGCAAGGAATTCAGCTGGGTTTTCCACCTCATCTAACATATTCCCCCCCAAACAGTGTCTCAGACAGCATCCCAGAAGCAGTGCAGTAGGACAAGGGCAGTGGCAAGAGGAGAAGAGCAGCTGGAGTTGAGCACAGCATTGCCTTTGGGTTTGAGTTACCACAGAATTATGGATTTACTCTCCACCTGCGCCTGGGAAAACACTCCCACGTCCAGCACAGGAGGGCTAGGCTGGTAAAATCTTAATGTCCAGGCACCCCAGCTGAGCAGAGCCAAGGTAATGCTAAATAAATAAAGAGAAGGCGTGAGAATTTCAATATTCTGTTTGCTGCTTTAGAACCCAAATAAATAAAGGCAGAAATTGAGGAAAAAATGGGATACGCGATGCTTTGAAGGAATTCTACAGGTGCACGAGGCAAAGGGCTTAATTTGAGGGGAGAACTAGACACAGCCAACTGCCTCATACTTGGCTTATACAATTTGACCTAGTTTGGATCAGAATAAATATAATTGTGACAACAATAAAGCTGCCTTGGGGCCATATCCTGTGGGTCCACCGGGGTGGCGAGGAGCTGGAAGGAGCAGGCAGAAGTTTTGCTAATTAAATTCTTGTGAATTCACCCCTCATCAAAGAGAAGTTTGAAGAGCCCCACCCAGTGCTGTGCCCACGATATCACTCACCCCACTGCTGAGACTGGTCCCACACAGCTCAGGAGCTCAGAGCCCGAATCCCTCCCTGATGCTGCCATGGAAGCCGTAATCCAAATGGAGCCTTCTGCAGGGATGGCTCTTCTCAGCTGGGAGCTCCCCCAGTCCTTCCTCAGTGCCCTCCTCATGAGGTTCGAGCACTCGGTTGCTCCCCAGCATGGAGAAAAGCCCAGCACAGCCACGCTCTGCTGAGAAATTCCTCATTTTTATCCTTCCATAAATGATTTATTCAAATTTACCTGCAGCCCAATTATACAGCATTAAGGGAATAAAAAACCTTGATGTGTGCAAACTGTTGCTTTACTAAATTAGTTTGGTTGTTTGCATTGTTTAGGATTATTATTTTAATACATTCTGATCCGATATCTTTTCTATTTTGCTTTACGAAAAAAAGAACTGATAAGAATAAATCTAAAACCTGCAGTAATGACAGAGTTTTGCAAAAAGCGGGCACTAAAAGGGTTAGAAACACATTTTTTGAGCTGCGAGGCAGCAGGTGAGGAAACGAGGTGAAGCATCACAGTGAAGGGGTTTTATTTTCCACATCCCTCCCTCCCCAGCTCCCCCACATGATAAGATTGATCCCGATAACTAAATGTGTAATTGCAATTAACTGAAGGCAGTGTAAAGTTCAAACAGATGCACTTGCCAGCCCTTTGTGTGCGTGCAGAACAGCGGTGCTAGCACCAAGCTCTGCTCCCTCATCAGCAGGAATTGTCTGGATATCGGATGGAGCACGCGTGAGGCTCAGGCTGGTTAGGCAGCGACACTCAGAGAATGTGAATGAATACAGGAGTTTTTAAAGGCCTTAGAGGAATTAGGCACCCAAAACACACAGGCAGGCATTTAATTCCCATGAAAACCTAGTATTTCAACTACCTTGCTGAAAAGGTTTCCTTTGATAATCCAGAAAGCTGACATAATACCCGACAAAGATTTTTAATTTTTCTTTTTTTCTCAGGCACGCTTGGGATTCAACATTATGATTTGGTTACAGGAGGAATTTGGTCTTACGCTTCTCCTTGCGAGGCCTCCAGCCTTTTGGGAACTTTTGAGGTGCATTTCTGAGTTATTATGGTAATAAATGAGGAAAAGCTCCAGCTTAGTGGAATGGGTACAGCCTGCAAGCAGAGAAATCCCTTTTCTTCCTCACAGCCGTTCACATCCATCCACAGCCCATATTTTTAACAAAAAGTCAACTTAAATATTGACCTATTTCTGCACCTAACCCAAACAGAAACATCCAATCTCACGCGCCAAGGGCATCACTGATGCTCTCCTGGAAATATCCCTGCAGACAAGGAGAGCTCAGTGACCTCGCTGCCCCATCCCCTTCACAACAGTCTGAGGGAAACCCAAGCAGAGGCACTCAAAAAGCCAAGGAGGTTGTGCTGGACCATCTCTCATTTCCCGATCCTAGAAAGAGCTGTGCAAATGGGATCTCTCCCAGAAAGAGCTGTGCAAATGGGATCTCTCCCAGAGCTCAGACTGCAAACTACTGCTGTCAGCATCCCGAGGCTGCTCAGCATCCACAGCTCCCGATATTCTGGATTTCCCCAAAGCCCTTCTCCGGCAGTGGGACAAGTTGTTTTCAGGACCATATGGTGCACGGGCTGGAAATAGGCTCCAATTCTCATTTAGTGCCTATTTAACCCAAGCAGAAAATATCAGAGTCCTTTCCAGGGAATCTCTTACCCATGTGGGGTTTGGCAGAGATGCCTTGGTTGGAGGACACCAATTGCCCCTGTCTGGGCTCCTCCATGCAAGAAGGACAAATGGACAAAGAGAGACTGGGCACAGAGATTAAAAAAAAATTAAAAGCACCAGGAATGCTGCAGGCTCCCGACCGTGTGGGGAAGTTATTACTGTTAGAAGAAAGCCACCTGCATCAGAAGGGAGTGAAGGCAGCAACTGAGATCCGTATCAGGTGACAGGAAGGAGGGTGGGATGTGATGAGAACTGGCATCAATAGGAGGCTGAGGCAGAAATCATAGGAAAATAAGGAAAGGAGAAACAACATTGGGCTGCACAGCATCCCTAGGTCATCAGATCCGGCCCTCCTGCAAGCTCCTGCTAAAAGCAGGAAGGGTTTTTTCCCCCTCTATTCCCACGGGAAGGCCGGTCCATAGTCTGATTGCTCTCTGATTGTCAGAAACAATCTTCCACTTTCCAGGCTGAATTTATTCTGGGCCAGTTTATGTACATTTGTTCTTGTGCCAACACTATCCTCAGGCATAAATAGTTCTCCTTCACTGCCGCTCTGCCCTCCCCATCTTCCGCCTGTGTATTTATAGGCAGCTATCTTCCTCAGCTTTCATTCTGCTAATTTAATTAAGCCAGGCTTTCCTCGTCTCCCCTCCAAACGCATGGGCTCCATTTCTTTTATCGTGTTAGCAGCTCTTTCTCAGCCCTGGCTCTCCAGGCTGGCCCCAGCATCCCTCCGAGGAAAACGCGAGGCACACGATCGCCAGCGGTGATCTCTCCTGGAAAACAGATGCTTGGGAGCCCGGTGCCTGATTGCAAATAGAGAGAGACAGGCTTGTCTTTTATCCTGTCAGCTACTCTGGATCAGTTAAGGATCATAAATAGGGCTGGGGAGCACGAGCAGGTCCTGGAGTACTTTGCAATGTGTTGAGTTTACATTTTGGCTGAGTTGTCTGACTGTGATATCGGACTCGTTCTTCTTTTTCCAATTATGCTACAGCACTTTGGGAAGCTATACCATGTCTCTCGGATTAAATATTATCCTATTTGGTGCTAGACAGCAGCTCATATTGCAAAAGGAGAAAGCTGTGGCCAGCAGAGGGGAGGACAATAGGAGGTTTCACTCCTGCTTTTCTCAGGAAAAGAGGACTCCACAGCGGACTGCGTTGGATGTAAACATTGCTGTTTCACTGAGCATTTGGTAAGAAGTCTAATCCATGGACTTCCTAACAACTAAAGATCATGAAAATGTGGCAAAATGCATCAACTTTGTGTGATCCTGTGCAGGGCCAGGAGCTGGACTTTGCTGATCCTTGTGGGTCCCTTCCAACTCAGGATATTCTATGATTCTATATTGTTTAAATATATGTTGAACAATGCCAATAATGTTAGCTCATTCGTGCCACTGGTATTTCTCATTTTCTAAGTAGAAGGTGGTATTTCCTTCACTATCAGTGAAAAGGGGACAGATTAATAAATCCAGCCTGGGGACTCAATGACTTGAGGTCCTTTCCAACCTTAACGATTCTGTGATTCACACAGGCTCAAATCCAGCTGTGAGGGAATCACCATCCTCTTTCCAGGAGGTGGTTTGTGTCTGGATGTGACATCTTAAGAAAAGGAGAGGCGCAGAAACTCAGAATCCTGACAGAAACTCAGAATCTTGCCTTTGCAGCTAGTATTAGGCTGACAGCTAAAACAGGACTCCTCTGCTGAAGAGCAGCTCTGCTTCTCAGCCCATTCAATGATGTTTGTTAGCCCAGCAAAAGCTGTTTCCTGCCTTGTGTAAGCACCTTCTGTCCCCTTCCCACCGATGACCCAGACCAGCTCTCCGGCTCAGCGATTCCACGCGGAATCACAAACTCCTCACGCTCCATCTCAGTTTCCTCGTGACATCCACCAGCTCAAGCTGTCCCTGGCACCACCAGAAGCAGAGGGGAAGGGGTACAACGCTGTTTCCGTGACCATGAACCCTGGGGCGGTGCCAGGGCTCCACGTGGCAGAGTAGAGGGACGGGGGACTGCCCCCACGTGCCGTCACATCCCCACCGAGCACGGCACTGTTCCCACACTTTATCCCCCCACTGCTCGTTGCAGGCCTGGGGACCATTCCCTGGGATGATTTTTGATCACCCAGCAAAGCAAGACAGGCTCTCTCCAGCCAAAACTGAGGAGAAAAGGTGCAGCTGGAGACCAATTTGCTGTAGCGCAACCGCCAGAAATAGCAGAGAAAAATGGAAATATCCTCCAAGAGTCCCCAGCCTTTCAATAAATAAGGAAGGCTGCTGTCGAGATGTAAAATAGGCAGGTGTTATTCGTAGGAAAGCAAATTGTAGTGGGGTGCAGTAGAGCCAGAGGAACAGTTATCCACAGCCTCTCCCTCTCATTTCTTTGTGGAAATCGCAGCGCTGGCTGGAAAGCAGGAAAGCCACAACCATTTCCAGCAGCGTTAGAAACACAACCAACACATCAACCATTTGTCAGAATGACAAAATTAGCAGGAAAAGAGAAGGGGAAATATGTCCTTTTCAAGCACCTCCGTGGGGGATTCGCAGAAATTGGGTGATAAGAATTAAGCAAATGGCTGGAATCCTCCAACACAACTCACTTCATTTGTGATTTTACACTTCTGGGTTGCTGCGGCTCCTCTGAGCCAACAGTTTCTGCTCCAAGAGAGAAGTGCCCACTACAGAAGACTCAGGAAGGTCTTTGAACGGGTTTTCTCTCAGCTAGAAACAGGTTTAGCACCAGCACCTAGGTGCTCAACCACCTAAGGGAAGTTTTTAAAGATTATTAATATCAAGAGAGCACCTGCAAAGCAACCAGCACTGTTGAAATATTAACTTTTAATTGGAGTGTGGCAATTCCCTACAACCTGCGCCCTTCTCCTACAAGGGGCTCAGCGGGTTGGCCAGGTTTCCCCTGGCCTTTGCTGAGGAAGGAGATGGATGGCCAGCCCCAGGGCAGTATGATTGATTTCCCTCGTTATCCAGAGCAGAAAAGTGGGCTAGAAGGATGGCAGCATCCCTGGGTGTGGGGTTTGTCTTGCTCCAGCTCAACGTGAGCAATATGTGACAGTAGGTAGGATGAGGTGTCACTTTTCTGTGTTCCACCACAGCTGGGGAGCCAGGCAGGATGAGTCCTTCCTTTGAGAACAAATTGTTTTTTATGGTTGTTCCCCCTCCAGTCAGCTTTCCCCTTCCCACATATGAAGCACAGTTGAAATTAAGGCTCAAACAACTGATGCTGCCCAGAGGAAAATTTGATCCCAACTGTCCTGAGTTGCTTGCACGGCATGATCCAAGTGAAAAAGTCCCCAGAAAAGTTTCTTTCTAACTCACACAGCTCAGTTTAGCTCTTGAGATCAATCCTTATTTTCCATTTCCATATTGTTATCACTCCCAACTCAATGCCCATATTGTTGAACTCAGACTGCAAAGAGGATGAGTAAGAAATCACTAAAAACTTCTCCACTTCCCGTGGAAAATTCTCCTGGATTCTCAGTTTTAAAGGCAGGTTACAAAATGGCTTGGGACTTGGTTGCTTAAGGGGAGGGGTTTTTTGGAACTGGAACAAAGGCACCAACCATGACACTGTGACACCCACGGCGTGATGAATGTGTGAAGCAATCCCTGGACGTGGCTGCCACTAGCCATGAGAGAAATGAAATATGGGAGGTGGTAAATCAGGGTGGGAGGGAGGAGGACCAGAGGCACCGCAGTGAGGGAGTCCCTGGCTCGGTGGGCATTAATGGATGCGGAGAGGGAAAGGCTGCCTGGATTGTTCATTGCTCCCTCCAAACCGGCTGAGTCCCTCCCTCCAAAGGAAAATAAACAAAATCTCATGCAAACACATCACTCCAACACTCTGAGCTCCTGCCGAGCCCTCTACTGACATCCCAGGATCTGGGGGGGGCAGTTTCTCAGGGAAAAACCCGGCACCAGCTATTTTTTGTCCTGGCTCGTCCCCTTGCTCCGAGGTGGGAAGAGGGCATCTGTCTGTGTGCATAATTGGGCACGAATATAGGTCAGCACCAGCTCGTGGGGCTGCTGCACACACAGATGCATTTTTCTTGCATCCTCAGGCAAGCTGGAAAATGTCACTTCCTTGCTCAGTGATCACTAAACATTTTGATGCTCTCAGTGCCCACCTGCTCTATGCCGGCAGCTCTGTGGCTCTGGGAATGGGCTACAAGACTGGGAACAAGTTTCTCTTTTTTCATACATTTTGTTTGACTTGGGTTTGTTGGGTTTTTTTTCAGGCACACAGAGTGATTTAGAGCCCCAAAACTGGGGCAAACGTCCCTACCTGGTCTCACTTGGGCCTCTGCAGCATCCTTCACCTCCCTTTCTACTTTGTAAGGAAAACTCCTAACCCAGCAAGTTTTTATTTGAAGGTGAAGCTCAAGCAAAGCCCATGGAGCAGAGAAATACCTGCAGAGGGCTGAGAATCTGTTGCATATCCCAAAGGCAAAGTCCTGACCGAGGAGGTGGAGGGAGCTGCCCGTGTATATCTGCATGCAGAAGGAATTGCACACATGCCAGAGGGGCAGTTTTCCCTTAATCCTGGCTCGCCCATCCTTGGGGAGGAAGGTCTGGAACAGTTCAGTTCACAGACAGGTGCTTGCTGATGAATCCCACGCTAGTTAAAACAGGAGGATTTGGGGAGGGGGCTCACAGCACTGTTTGAAACAAGCATGGACATGGCAAATCCTTCCTGGCCAGAGCATGGAGGTGAGGGGAGAAGGATGAAAGGGGTGAGTCCAAGAGAAGGCAAGGAGCAGGGACACCACACAAAGCCAAAGCTCTCCAGGAAGGTAGAAGGCAGCTGAAGATGCTTCAGAAGGGGCTGTGCTTTCTATCTCCTAGCAACAGATGCTGGCAAAAAAAAACAGCAAGGGAGATGGTCAGAAGATAGTCTTGGTTGAGGCAACGGGAGTTTTGCCAAGTCCCGTTTCATGGACCTTCATCCCTGCTCTCCTTGGCCTTCTTAGGGACACCAGTGCCGCTGCCCTTGCCCCAGCCAGGAGGCTTTGTGCCCCCAGTGGTCTGGGTAAGAGGTTTGGGTGTTTCGGCCCCACTCAGAGCACCTCTTCTTCTCTCTCCCCAGATTAACTTGGGGCAATAGGGCCACAACAGCTGTGCAAGGGTGACCAAATATCTTGGTAGCAAAAAGGGGGACCCCAATATTATCCACAGGAAGATGCTTAGATGGCAGTGAGCTCTCTGGGGTCTTCTGCTGCTCAGTATTTCAGGCTCCATCTGCTTCCCTGCAAGTGTATCCATCTGCAAACAGGGCAGTATTTACAGACCCCAAGCATCTGGCACCAAGATGCTTTAACCCATTAGGAAATGGCTGGAGGACACCACACTCAGGGCTTTTAAAGACATTTGGAGGGAGGGAAAACTCTGTGTCCACAGAAAAACCCACCCTGCCCATCGCTGTATCAATTACAGAAGAGGCATTAAAAGGTTTTAGTAATGATTTCTTGTCAATAACCTGGATCTTCAAGCCCCAGTGTTCTCATTCAAACTCTCCTGGGAGAAAGACATCCCAGCAAAAAGGGGCACATCACAGCCACATCACAGCAAAGGCAGAGGAAAGATAATAGGAAGGAGATATTGGGCAGAGAAACAAAAAAAAATCAGAGACAGCAATCTGTAGGAACAGAGACAGATCACGAGTTTAAAGGAAGGTGATTCTTCACTCTACGCCTATAGAAATGATTTTCTTCCCTCTGCAGCTCCCTCCTCCCCTCTCCCCTGATGATTTGAAGGCTTTGGGAACTGCAGTAAGTGTGCCTGTTTTTCCGTGCAACTCAGCCAAAGATTTAAGTAGGCAGGAGGAGAGCACTTTCCTTTTCCATCAGCGTTCAATAGAGAGCCAGGAAAAAAAAAGAAACAAATAAAAAAAGAGAAGAAAAATCAGGAAAGAATCCAAGCTGCGAATCACTAAAAGAAAACACAACTAGGAACATAAAAAACAGAGGGATGGAGCGGAAAAATACATTCAGGCAATCCTTTCACCTTCCACCACTTCTCAGGTGTGTAAGGTCTTAATGCAGAGATTAATCTGCAAAGCTGCTGAGCCAGAGCTGGACAAACTGGCCTGGGAGGAGCCTTCTCCTCCAGATCTGATAATTCCCAGTGGAGAGCTATGGAAGGACACTGGCCGTGGGTTTGTTCAGCCCTTGGGTGATAAATAGGGGGAGCTGCTTGTTATGATAAGGCTGCTCTATGAATGCTGATTATCAGCCTGGCCCCAGCTTGCTAATCCAGATCTCTCAGTCCAAACCCCTTTTCCTGACCCCATAAAACCCTCGTACGGGGCTGGGGCTGTTTGAGGCAGGCGCCTGTGCTACGGGGGTTTAGTCACACATCCCACCTGCTGGCTGGGTTTCCTGAGGAAACAGGGAACACCCGGTCACAACATCCATCCATCCATCCATCCTTCCCTTCATTAACCAGTTCTGAACCTGTCAGTCCATTCTAACTCCATCCAAAAAAAACTGGAAGAGATTCCCAGAGATACCCACTGGGCACCACAAGTGTCGTCCTCCTTGGTGAAAGCAGGAAGGGGGGACATTTTTCTGATTCAGAGGAATGGCCAGCAACCGGGAATTTCTCCCAGGACAAATCACACAGGAACTCCATGTAGAGCCCCATCACAAGCAAAAAGTGGGGGTTTTAGTCTTGCAGATCATGGGATGGCTTATTTTCATTACATCGGGAAAATTCAACAGGATGGGGCAGAAGAAACTGTTATCGATGCAATCAGAACTCACCCTCAGACACATGGCACTGCAGGAACACATTTTTTCTGTCCTTTCCATGCTGCAAGAGCATTCCCAGCTCACAGAAACAGGAATATTGCGGGACGAGGGCTTGGCTGATTATTTCTTCTTCTTTCCAAGACCTTCATCTTTCTCTGCCACCAAACATTGCCTGGAGCCCATCCAAAACTTTCCAGGAGCACAGCGTCTTGAGCGTGCATGCCTTGCAGCTTTTCCATTCTTCTTGATGTTATAAAACTGTCTTGTAAAAGCAAAATTAAAGGCTCGAGTGCTGGCCACAAAGCCCTTCCCACGGCCATGTTTTCTGTTGTGTGCAACTCCGAGACAGAAGGAGGGGGGCAGGAGTGGGGGGAGAGAGAGCTTTTTGCATTAAACTTCTTTATAAATCTACTGAAGGTATTTCATCACTTCCCAACATTCCCCCATAAAACCCACTCAGCTACGTTTACAAATTATAAAATTAGCTTTATGTGCAGGGTCCAGACTAATGGCATAGCTGAAGCTAGGGAGCAGGAAGATTAGATGCCTCTCCCTTCCCTGTGGTGGGATTTATTTTGCAGCATCCCTTCCTGGAGTGGAAGAAGTTCCCTCCCAAGCCAAAGCTTTCAAAGGTCAAAAGAGATTTGAACACTAAGTGGAAAGTTTTGGAGAAGCCATATCTGTGGGGAGCAAAGAGAGCTGGGTGGCTCAGGGCAACGTTTGTGCTCCATGAAGACAAAGCATTTCTGGAAAACGAGGGAATGCAAAACTTTAATCCCATGCAAGATAATTCAAGCCAATGGGATGGAGGGGGAGGGGTGCAATACTGGGAATATTCAGGAAAAAGGGACAGCTTTCTTTAATCTCAATGTTTCAAACAGGTGCAAGCCTGGCTGCTGGCTTATGTGTACTTGGTACCCTGCCACACTGTTCAGGGAAGCCTTGGGCAGCACCAACCTACTTCCCAGTGGTGCTCCCATTCCTTGGCTCCAGCCCAAGGCACTACCCAGCACAGCTCTCTGAAGAGTGCTAAAAAACCCATTACAGAGGCAGGGCCGGCATCAGCGTGAACTCAGCACAGCACAGCTGCCAGAAAGGGAGGGGTGAGACACTTCAGCCTCTCCTGCCCAGCTCACATTCCCTCTCCAGCCCTTCTGCAGACTCCCCAGGTAGCAGAAAGAAGCTTGATGTTGCTTACCTGGTCCATAGGGATGCTGCCAGCTTCCCCTGGGCAGCCCAGGCCTGCCAGAAGGGATCTTACAGCAGAGCAAAGTCACCTCCTGATGCCTTTGGCCACTTGCTCTTCCTCACAGTGCTAGGGATCAACACTGCAGGGCAGGAGGGAAAAACACTTCACCAGTTCCCTCATGCTGGAGGAGGAAACAAAAGCTAATCAGCCTCGAGCACAGGGGGCATGAAGGGAACAAGTCGCTTTAAGCTTTAGCTCTTTGCTCCCTTTAAAAAAAATAATTTCCTTCTGTGGCGTATTCATCAATGCAAGCCAGCCTTAGGAAGAGTTATCCATGGAGCTGTGCAGGGACTGCGAGGACACTGTGTTAGAGCGGGATTATTTACTTTTATAACCTTTACAGAAACAAGAGATAAGCACATTAGAACAACTTGCTCACACACAACAGCAGCGACCTCCTGATTCATTCCTGCACTCTCCCATTTGTGCAGATGTGCCCAGACAGCCCCCGCTGGGTTTTCCTCTCCAGCAGGCACTGGCTACCAGCAGGAACGCTTCCAAGCACCCTCAGACACAAGATTTCCAGTGGTTCACATCATGGGCAGCCTTCAATAAACTGGGAGCCCTCCCCTCACAAGCTGACCTGCAGCTCAAAGGGATGCTCACCCCTCGAGCCAGTAAGTGAACAACATCTCTGCACAGCTCTCTTCCTCTTCTCCCTGCCCTCTGAGGAAGAGCTGAAGTTAGTTCTGCAGGTGGTATTTAATTCCCTGGCTCCTGACCCTGTGGCCAGGGACAGCTATTAAATTTCGGGGAGACACTGCAATTTTCTGGCAAATTCACCTCCCCAGTCTGCCAGTCTGGACTCACTTTAAAAAATTACCAAATGGCACATAGAGAAGACAAAACAGTTACCTCCAGTCTCTGCTGTGATGAGCCAAACCTCAAAGTGAAAGTGTTCTAAATCCCTGATTTCCATTTGCCCCTGAACCTGTGCCTTACACCCTCTGGAGCCGTCTCCCATTTCTGCAGAGCTCCGTGGGTGACATCCTGATCCACAGACACAGAAAGGAGTCTTTGTTTACAAGATAAGAGCCACAAAATGCAAATAAAAAGCCCCAAATAGCTCAAGATCAAACAGGGCCCGTATCTACCCTTTCAAAGGCATCCAGGCTGCAAAACACCACAAGCAATAGCTTTGTTTGGAACATTAAATACGATACTGAAAGCATCTCCCGTGCGAAAACAACGTGCATTTGAGTTTGTTTATGTTAGAACTTTAATCTCTCCAATAACAGGCCTTCAGAGCTGGTTTTAGGATGAAAAATGAATACAAAGTAATGATACAAGGTGCATCGGGCTTGCATGGCTGGGTTGTGGTAGCGGGGGGCTACAGGGGTGCACTTGCCAGAAGCTTCTCATGGGTCCAACAGAGCTGATGCAGCCCACGGGGAGGCAGAGTGTCCCTGCAGCCCATGGAAGTCCCTGCTGGAGCAGAGACCCACCGGCAATCTGTGGAATCTTCGGAGCAGGGGGATGCCCGAAGGAGGCCGTGATCCCACGGGAAGGTTGTGCTGGAGCAGGGTCCTGTAGCCCCGGGGAGAGAGGAGCCCAGTGCAGTGAGGAAATGCAGCCTGTGGGAAGGACTCGCTTTGGAATGTTTCATGGAGGAAATGGTCTCCTGTGGGAGGGACCCCTCGCTCGAGCAGGAAAGTGTGAGGAGGAAGAAATGGTAGAGACCATGTGTAATGAACTGACTACAATCCCATTTCTCCTTCCTCTGCCCTGCTGGGCAGGAGCAGGGAAAAAATTCGGGAGTGAAACTAAGACTGAGTAGAAGGGAGGGGTGGCGGGAAGGTGTTTTTAAGATTTGGTTTCATTTCTCATTACCCTACTCCAATTTGATTGGCAATAAATTAAATTAATTTCTCCAAGTCAGGACCATTTTGCCCATGACAGTAGTTTCTGAATGATCCTCCCCATCCTGATCTCAACCCACAAGCCTTTAATTACATTTTCTGTCCCCTGTCCAGCTAAGGAGGGGCATGATGGAGCAGCTTTTGTGGGCACATGGCATCCAGCCAGGGTCATCCCACCACACCAAGGTCTGAAGAGGCTGGGAATGATTCCCTGAAGCAGTAGGGAACCACTGCAGAGAGTGTAGTCCTGATTTAATTAAAGTCTTAACCATACTCCAAGCCACATGATCCATCCACCCATCAATATGATGAAAAGACTGCAAGTTCTCTTATACTCACCCAGCCACCTCATGAATCTCCTGGTTGGGAAAGCGAGGAGAAATGCAGCCCTCTTTCACTTCATTCTTCCATGTCCACGCAAGCCAGAGTGGTTTGGCTGCTCCTGGAATGTGCTAATGAGAGCTATTCCTGTGCAGTGAACAGGCAGGAGGCTCCAAAGCTGCCCCGCAGCAGGAGCACAGCAAAATCCAGGGTGCTGGGACATCATCCTGCAGTTCAGGCCACGTCTCACTGCCCCTCCAGATGCTCTTTCTCCGGCAGCATCCAGCTTTTCGGTGTCCTTTGCCATGCCCGAAAGGATCCAGGATACCTCCAGGCTCTGCCAGGCTGCAGGAGATATTTTAGAAATAGGAGGACAGCCTGGAGACTGCTCAGATGTCACATTCCTTCCTGTTTCTCCTGGATTGTACCAGGGGTTTATTCTCCATTTTCAGAGCAGTGGAACTCCAAGTCACGCTTCACAGGCACATCCCGCATCCCTGAGGATGGACACGGCTCCGAGCAACTGTGCAGGCACCTGGGAGCAGAGGGATGGAGGCCTGAGGAGGGAGGACTCTCCCAGCTGGATCTCACCCACGGCTCTGTGGGTACATCCTTGGCTCAGGGGAGGTGGCCTGACCCACCTGGAAGGGGAGAAGCCAAAGGGATTTAAGTCCACGCTCAGGGTTAGGCATGCAAGGAACGTCTTCCCAAACAAGACCAAATGAAAAAAGCAAATATTTGGTAGAATGAAAGCATCAAACGCTTGGCAGCTCTCCCTCTGCCTTGAATTTTTTTGTTCATGGGCTCTTCAACCAGTTAATAACTGTGTGATCCATGGATTTACTTCTTTTTGGCCAGAGAGGTGGGATCATCCTGAGGCAGCTCAAGACAAATGCTTATTTCTTCCTAAACAGAATTCAAAGGAAAAAACGGAGGGTGGGGAGGGGGCAAAGATTCACTGGGGAAGCTCCAAACAGCTTTTTTTTTTTAAAGTTAGCATTAGTTTCATTTTGGCTCCAAACATTGCTTCAAAAAGTAGAAATCAAAGCATCTAATTTCAAAAATGCACAAAGAAGTGGTCTGATTTTTGTCAAGTCTCTACTTTCTGTTGTCATTGTTTTGGTTGAGTTCACCACAGATAATTTCAGCTGACCTGAAATGCTATTTTTCAACAAATACATGCTTTAAAAGAAAAAAAAAAAAAAAAAAGAAGGAAAGAAAGAAGGAAAGAAAGAAAGTCTCATTCTTTAGCCTGCATGAGTGCAACAGCACTACTTTTTATAGTTGTTGGCTTTCTGCTAGAGATAATCACACTGAAAAAATGGCTGAATAAATTATTCTTCTCGCAGTTGTATCAAAAGGGCTGACAGAAAGAACAAGAAAATTAGATGGTGCATCAAAAAAAGATTAAGTGTGGATAGATAGGAATCACTGGAAACATTTACAGAAACAGAGCACCAGCATCAACACTTGGACACTTGTATTACCAAGGCTCTCTTTGCATTTAGGTTTCCCATCTCATGGCGTTGCATGTGTGCTCTCTGTGATCCGAAAAACAGAAATTAAGGAGCCTAATTTTATGTGGGAGAGCTTGGAGCGACCTCAAGAAGAAGCGCTCTTCGCTCCGAGCCCGTGTTCAAGTTCTCTGCTCGCTGAGAGCAGCGTTGGCCCCCTGGGTAACCCGGCTCCAAGGCCTGGGGGACGGCTGCTCCAGCTCCTCATTAAATAATTCTGACTCGTGAACACATCAGAAAACTCACATTGTGCCCTCTGACAGTTTACCTCCAGAAAGGCAAAGTTTGTCGAGGAAATCCTTTTGTGCAAATCATTCACGCGGCGTTAGTGATGTTTGTCCCTTCCTGACAGCTCCAGGAGTTTGGATTATTTTCCTTGCCTTCCCCTGCACCCTCATCCACACTGACCGAGTGAACTTGCAACTTCCTCTCATCCCCCTGCAGTGCTGGATCGAGACAGAACTGCTTGTTCTGGCCAAGAGGAATGGCCTTAAATGCAATTTTCATTCTTTTTTTCCCTCTCTTAGACAACCTAAATGTCCCTAATAACCCAGTCTGGGCTGGGTTTTGGCCTTCAGAGGGGTCTGACCAACAAGTAGTAACAGGAAATAGGAAATGGCTGGAAGGTCAAACCTTACTGATATTTTATATATATATATATATATGTATATTTATACACATACACCTCCATTGCTTTTATTTATACAGCCCTGACTATTTCTCTTTCCCTTCCAATTTTTTTAAACCAGCCAAATGACAGACATCCCTCATGCCTACCATGCAAAAAGATGATAAAAGTGCTCCTAAAGATAATCTTAAAGTTGCTCAACCTTGTCCACTTCTGGGCCCATGAGCACACACCTTCTTGTGTTACATCCTGGGGGGAGAAACCAGTTTTTCAGGAACTTTTCCGTGCAAGAGAGGAATGTTCTAAACACTGATATTTCTCCGTTCCCTTCAAACCCAGGCATATTTCCGGCAGATATGGACGTTTATATCCAGCTGCTTAGCAGAGAAAAGCACTTTCTGAGCCATCTCCACCATATATTTTCTTCTGACATAAATATGGATTAAGGTTATGGCCCAGTATGGTCTTCCCAGGAAAAAGTGCAGATTACATCAACGTGACCCATTAAAGCAATCTTAAATACCCACTGATGGTTCATTATTGCAAGTTGCTTTCCTTCCTGCTGTAGGATTTATTCAATATATTGGAGGAAAAGAAAGGTCTCCAGGAAGGCATTGCCTGTGCACCGCATTAATAAAAAGGGACAATGCGAGGGATGGGCTTGACACATTGGAGGAAGAGTTTCCATTTACACAACCTCACTGGATGAATCAAAATCCTCCTCCTGAAGGGCATGGAGGCCAAAAGGAAAACTTTATTTAGGCTGTTGCCAGATGGGGCTCGAGTTCTTCTCCAAGGAAACAAGAGAAAATGGCCTCAAGTTACACCAGTGGAGGTTTAGTTTGGATGTTAGGAAAAATGTCTTCCCTGAAAGGGTGGTCAGGCATTGAAACAGGCTGCCCAGGGAAGTGTTGGGATCACCATCCCTGAAAGTGTTTTGAAAATGTGTAGGTGTGGCACCTGGGGACATGGTTTAGTGGTGGGCTCGGCAGTGCTGGGTAACGTTTGGAATTGACGGACTCAGAAGCCTTTTCCAAACTAAAGGATTCTATGATTCTAAGAAACAGCACATCGAGCTGCCAGCTGGGTTTAGGTGCACAAAAGGGGGTGAAGGGGCTCCCCAAATCGTCACCACTTGCTCCTTCCCCATTCCCTGGGTGGAAAGTGGCAACAGGAGGCAGCTATGAGGCTCTTCCACTAAAAGCCGTAAAAAACGTCCCCTCTTCTTCTGTTTTACTCTTGGCGTCTGCAACCTGAATCTGAATTTATAAACATTTTGCTGTGAGCCAAGTCTAGAGGTTTGGTTGTTTTCTTTGCACCTATACAACTCAATTAAAAAGAAATTATTTTTGGAGAAGGAGGAGTTTGTGCTATGGAAGGAAAAACCTCTCAAACCCAAGACTGAGGGAATCATAGAATTAGAGAATCACAGAATCATTTAGGTTGGAAAAGGTCTCCAAGATCATCGACTCCAACCTTTGATCGATCACCACCTTACAACTAAACCATAGCACTGAGTGCTACGTCCAGTTGTTTCTTGAACAATTCCAGGGATGGCAAACTCCTCCACCACCACCCTGGGTAGCCCGTTCCAGTGCCTGACAACCGGTTCTGTGAAGAAATTCTTCCCGATGGCCAACCTGAACCTGCCCTAGCGCAGCTGGGGACATTTCCTCTCATCCTGTCCAGAGAACTCGAGCACTGCCTGGGGCTTTTCCCCCTCGCAGGCTCCCAGACCTGCCCCAAAGGGCCAGGAGGCTCCTGGGGGTACTTCTCTCCCAAATCCTTGAGAGGAGCTCAGGCAGCTTGTGAGCTGCAGCTGTGAGGTGAGGTGTGGCACATCTTCCGTTCGGGTCATTCGCGCTATTGACAAAACATAAAATACTAACGCGAGAGAATACAGAGTTCTCTTTAAAGAGACAGATTCAGGTCCTTTGCCACGTGGAACAGGTCAGGGGAAAGGTTTTCAGCACCAGGCAGAGGGTTTTGTGCCACAGGCTCCCGGAACATCTGGGGCTGGAGGGGCCTTGGGATGTCCTCAGCTCCCTTAAAAAGCCACTCCCTGCTATCACAGTCCTTCTTCCCACCATCACCCACCATGAAGCTGGGGACACCTGCCCAGGGGAAAGAGTGGAGGGAGCAAAGATCAAATTGAAGCCTACCTTTTCTTCCCCCAAAAATTTCCAGTTGCATCCGCTTCTTTATTTGTTTCAACTCTCCTCCAATTTCCTGTTTTCTTCGTGCACCTAATTAATGACTCAATTCATTAATATTTTTGCAGCAGAATTCTCTTCCCATCTATAAAGCGGCCGTGTCAATTTTTAGCCTTAATTTTAAACAATAGCTTTTGTTTAAAGCTTTCTGCAGAAGAAACAGCTCGAGACCAAAGACTTCTCTGTCTCTTCACAAGACAATTACTCAGAATGTTATCAGCAAATCTTCACCTCCGAGGAGGATTTCTCCCAACACAGTCCACCCACCTATAGATGCACTCAGGACTACAATCAATACATGTTAATTAAGCCGTAGCCCACTCCAATTAAAATTATAGGATCTGAAGGACAGACATTTGTTTTTGTCAGTAAATTAATTTAAGCATTCATTAACTTTAATTTTTAAATTATATATCACTTTAATGATAAATAATTCCTCTCATTAAAGGGGAAACATATGGGAGAGAAAGATAAGATGGGAGAGACTTGGACCTAGGGAGGAATATGTTCTCCGGCGCTTCCTTCTCCTTTGGCACATCAGCAACCCCATTTATGTCAGCAAACTGGGCTCTTTTGAAAATTTGGCTGGCAAGTGCAGTGCTGAAATAAGAACAGAGATTCTTTGAGTATCTCACCTCCTTCTCTGCTGGGAACATGAAAGCTCGGCTGTGAAATCTCAGGCTTTTAGAATAGCTGAAACTTTGTGCAGGCTACCAAAATAAACACTTTTCGACAGAAATCAAAATATTACCACATTAATTCATATAGAAAAGGGCAGGGTGTTTTACAGCTTAACCCTTTCTGCACATATTCCCAGGCAAAGAGAGCTGACTTTTAAAGTGAGGTTTGTGCAGTGTCCTGCATTCCCAGTTAAACCTTCGCCGGCTTGGGACGGCAGCTAATTAAATATGGAGCAGGCCAGCAGTATTTGGGACCTTCTTTTCCCTGCATGGCAAAAGCTCTGGGCTGCTCCAAAGACAGGTTTTAACCCCCAACATCTTCACCCTGAGGGATTGCCCCGGAGCTCCCCTACCAGTGCCCATCACAACTTCACCTTGGATTTTCCCTGCTCCGCCTCAGTGCAAAACTAAGCCAACATCCCAAAGTCTTTTCCTGCTGTACGGAGCAGAACCCCGGAGTATCTGACATCCTCAAATGCTCCGAGATCACAAGCTCCTCACCCCGCCAAGCGCATCCTGGCAGCTCTTCCCGGAGTTGGGGTGCTGTATAAATAGCAGCTCTGCGTTCCCAGCCTCCTCCGCACAGACCCTGCCTGGGACCTGTCAAATGACAAAAATCAAAATAGATTAACTTAATAAATTATTCACCCCCGAGTGCCTTTACCTCTCAAGCGTTGTGCTGGACCGGTGAGAACTGATCGGCTTCACAGCCGATGGTGACAAACAAACAGCAAAACAAAATTATTCAGGGGAAAAACTGACAAAAATTACAGCGAGAAAAGCACCAGGTCTCAACCTCTTGGGAGCTTTAGACCCACAGTGCAATTACAGACTCTTCTCACCATATTTCTTCCTTTGAAACAACTGCTTATTCCTCTTCCCAGCCTGATTTTGCAGTTACTACAAACCATTCCTGCTGCGTTTTTAGGACATCACATCTGTTACAAACTCCTGGGAAATACAGAGTCCCTCCCTGAGCCCCATTGCACAAGCACTGTTCACAGACACCTCTCTCCTGCCTTTAATCCAAGAACCAAAATAGGGAGTGGAGCCAGTGGCCCAGCCAGGACTTCCAGAGATAACCCAGGGACTCCTCTCAGCCAGACAAGTCGCAACTACTTGTACCCACATGAGGCAGAGCAGAGCACCCAAGCCTTCTCAGAGCCAAAATTCACTTTTTCCAGCTCCTCTGCCTCTTGACATCTCCTGTCTCGCGCTGTGTCACCCCCTCCTTCCCGCAATGCCAGAATTAACTGCATTCCCTTCTCGAGATCCACTGCCTTCTGGAGAACCATCCCTAGCAGGGTGGCTTTGCTGGAGGCAAAGGGATTCCTCCTGCAAGGAGAAGCCCTGCTGCCTCAATTCCCACCTGTCAGTATAAAAGCAAGCAGGGGATCACCCAGTGCTTTGAGCTGCTGGAGAGTTGGACCTGCAGCTTGGAAAACTTCTTTAGGAGGAACACGCAGGGCCTATGCAAAGGAAAAGGTTCCATAAAATGGGGAATGGGGCAGTGAGAGAGAAATTATGCAAAATATTACTTTATTAGTAACCTGTTTACTTAACTACTGCACAGATTAAAAAAATAATGCTTTCTCCCTATTTATCCATTAGTTCCTCTTCCATCCATCTGTGCTGCTGAATTCCCATATTTATGACATCAGCACGTTGCTATAGAGATAATTAATTAATGCAACATAATCAAGTCAGCAATTTTACTACTTTGCAGGTTAACACAGGACTGGAAATAGAGTGGGGACAACAGGTTCTGAAAAGCAGTGGTTTTAACAGTCCTGTAAGCACCTAGAGTTGGGTCTGAAAATCATTTCCACAGTACATGAAATGTGCCACTTTTGGCATAATCACAGTCATTAGAAGCCCAGAGAAGATTAGAAAAACAGCAATAAAGAGAAATGAGGGTTCTGACAAAAAACTGCAGGTGGAGAGAAGAGTTCTCTGAGCACCCAGCAAAACTCTTCCTCTCCACCTGGCAAAAATGCACCAGCTCAACAGGCATCTGCCCAAAGAGGCTGCAAGCTGTGACGTCCCAGTGCCTGATCCCAAATCCACAGGGCTTTTTTCCAAGAACCACCCCAAAAATCACCTTTCTTGCCTTCTCTGGAAGACCAGCTCCTTGCAGGGCCTCCTAAGCAAGCTGGTGATGAGAAGGGGGCTGAGCCGACCCCTCTGCATCCCAGAAGACTCCAGGTCATGCTCAGCCAGGAGCCAGGGGCCTTCCCAGCTGCTCCTCAGAGCCAGGTTTTCCTGCCTGTCATGAGTGGGTCACACGAGGAGGCAAGAGGTGAGACCAGGAAATTCACCTCTCTCATCCACAGCTGCCTCCTGACAGTCAGGCTGACATTTACGGCTGACAAGGACATCGGTGACTTGTCAGCTTTTCCAAACAAGACAACTCTGGGATGGGAGCTATAACCCCACCCAGGAGCTTGCCTTCCTACCAAGAACTAGGCCAAAAAAAGAAAGGATGCTGTGGAACATCCAAGTAGGTGCCACACTTGCTGTTTGTAATGCCACCCTTTCGTTAATTTAGAAGATTAAAATCAAATCCCCTTCTTCAAGGGAGGTCTTATTTTTTTGTCCTGTGCTAATTAGAATCTTTTTATATACTTTTCAGTTCAGGGTCTCTGCCTTCTGAGGTTAGAAAGACAAAAGCAGCATGGATTAAATTAGGTCATTTAACCCTCAGGATGTTCCCATTCCTCAGAAGTTGCTCCACGCACAGTGGAGCAAAGGGGAAAAAGCTTTAAGAGAGACACATGCAGAATAAATGAGCCAAAGGCTGTGTTTGGGGACAAGGTTTAGACTGGATTTTGGGAAGATGTTTTCCAGTGAGGTTTTTGAGGCCCTGGCACAGGGTGCCCAGAGGAGCTGTGGCTGCCCCATCCCTGGAAGTGTCCAAGGCCAGGTTGGACAGGGCTTGGAGCAGCCTGGGATAGTGGGAGGTGTCCCTGCCCATGGCAGGCGGGTGGAAAGAGGTGAGCTTTAGGGTCCCTTCCAAACCAAACCATTCCGTATTTCCATACACTATTTAAAGCGTGGAAAAACACACCGGTTCTGTGCTGCATTCATGTACAACGCAGTTGAAAAAAATTAGGACCGAAAACCCACCCAACTATTAAATACATTATTATCTGTTTGGGGACTTCAGCGTCAGCTACTGATTCTCTCCAGGCTCAGCTACTTTCAATGGGATAAATTGCACAGAGTCACTAAAATCCGGAGCTCATTGCACACCATCTGCAGGCAGAGAGAGCTCTCTATTCCCAAGCCAGAGCTGTTTTCCTGGCAGGCTGCTGCTCTGACCTGTTGCAAGACTTCTCCATGTCTGTCTGCAGCAGAGTCCTGGGGGAGACAAGTCCACCTTACGGGGTCAGCTGAACGGCAGGAAGAGAGTGGCAGAAACCTGTAGGACAGTTTTCCTGAGGCAGTTTGGACAGGAATATCCAAACCACGGGAATATCTGCTTGATCCGCACAAAATCCAGAAGAAAAACCCACTCTTGCAGCCACCAGCTGCTGCTGCTGCTGCATAGGTTTATAACTGGAATAAAGAGGGAACACATCCTCCCTAAAGCCAGACGACAGCCCAGCCCAGATAGAGGCAAGAAATCATCGCTGGTGAGAGCAACAATGAGCAATTTGGCTTGATTATATCCTTGCAGATCTTCCTATTTATAATGGTTAGCATTATCTTGAATGCAAACTGGTGGGGTTTTTTTTTTTCCCCTGCACATCAGCTCTCACAACCAAAAGTTGTCATTAGCTGCTGATTAAAAGAGATTTTAAATAAGGAATGGAAAGAAGCCCAAACAAAGAAGTGCTTCTGCATCCCAGTCCTGTTGTATCAGACTGACTGCTGCAAATGTCAGTTTTATTTACTGTTTGGAGTCCACTAAGCTTTTTTCTTGCAGGAGAGGTAAATTTGGGAATACTAGGCCAGGTGGGAGGAAAAAAAAGCAATAGAGGAGAGGTAAATGAATGAGCAATCATGGGGCACACGTGGCCAGGAGGGTCCTGGTAGGTCATGCCAGGAACATATATGCAAGTTAGCCCACAGATGCAGCAAACAAATTAAATAAGCTTCACTAGTGAGAGCCTGACCTTTTCCATCTGCCCCCCAGCAGAAATCAGGCTCCAATGGGGACCAAAAAGAGGGTTAGAAACAGCAAAGATAATCAAGTCAGGCACCAGAAGCACAAGAGGCTGAACAGAAAAGACAGGCAGGTGAAAGGACAACCTTGGGAAAACCTGAAATATTGCAAGTCATCCTCTACTGCCAAGATACCACGAGACAACCTATCCCACTGAAATATTAGCAGTAGAGGATGAGGCCAGGTGAGTCCAGGAGCTGCATTTCCATGCTGAGAGCAGGAGCCGGCTCTGCTCCAGACTCAGACCTGCTCCTTTTGGCACACGTCCACTGTGCAGTTCTTAGCGGAACAGAATCCCCTTCCAGCAAGGTGTAGGCAGACACCAAACAAGATTAGTTTGGATTTTCCAGTCTCAGTGGCATCCAGACCACAGGAACCGTCACGGATTATTCCGAGTGGCAGGTTCCTAACCCCGGTGACGGCCAAGCCACAGCCTTGAGGCTCTGTCTGTGCTCACAGCCACCAATTCCTCTGGCACACAGAGAGCCCAACACTGAGTGCTCAGCACAGAGCACTGCCTGGGTTACATTTTGGTTATATCTGGTTTTATATTCACCTCGAGTGCTGTGTCCAGTTTTGGGCCCCTCACAAGAAAGACTTTGAGGGGCTGGAGCGTGCCCAGAGAAGGGAACGGAGCTGGGGAAGGGGCTGGAGCAGCAGGAGAGGCTGAGGGAGCTGGGAAAGGGGCTCAGCCTGGAGCAAAGGAGGCTCAGGGGGGCCCCTGTGGCTCTGCACAAGTCCCTGACAGGAGGGGGCAGCCAGGGGGGTCGGGCTCTGCTCCCAGGGAACAGGGACAGGATGAGAGGAAAAAGCTTCAAGCTGCACCAGAGGTTTAGGTTGGACATCGGGAAGAATTTCTTCATGGAAGGGGTTGTCAAGCATTGGAATGGGCGTGGAGTGGAGTCCCTATCCCTGGAGGTGTCCAAGGAACAACTGGACATGGCACTCAGCTGGATGACAAGGTTGGGATCGGTCACAGGTTTGACTCCATGATCTCAGGGGTCTTTTCCAACCTAAATGATTCTAGGATTCTGGGATTTAGCCCCTGCTTAATTAACTAGGCTGAGCTCCACTGGGAGACAACACAGCAGGACCTGAACCTGGGATTCACTGTGCTCTGAAGATGCACCAGCTTGTTGAGTTCAGTCTCCAGCAGGTACTGGCTTTAGAGATGCATCTTTTAGTCAAGATGATGGGAAAGGGGATGGAAAGGAGGGGACCCCCTACTCCTGCACCTTTCTAATGGTACAGACAGCACTGTGCTTTTGTCAGGGTGAGGGCTGGTGAGCAAAACCACTGCTCAGAGAGCGCAGAACTCTCTCAAAGCCCACAGCCAAATCCACATTAAAGCACTGCTCCCGACTGCCTTCCCATCACAACCAGCACAGGTACTCAGCCCTCCTCCAGCCCCTGAGAGCAGGAAAAGCTAACTCCAATAAATGCAGAGCAATTCCATTCAATTCCACCTTTTAAATGTAGCACTTAATTAACTCTGCTGGGACTTCTTTTGCTCTCACTGCTTGTGTTTCCATGCCACTAAGGTTAGGAAAACACCTTCTCCCTCAGCACAGAGGGGCCCTCCCTGCTCCGTGCTGGCATCACATGAACCAGAGCCCGGGCCCTCGGGCACACAGAGCCCGGCCCCAAACTGGGAGAGCTTCTCCTCCACAAATCTGGGACCAGATGGTGATTTTTTACTGCTCTGACTGACCCTTGCTTGGACTCCAACCCAGCAACATCACCAGGCTCTGGTACTCGAGTGGAACATGAGAAACCAAGCTGTCACTCCGCAAGATCCAACATTCAGAGCCAGTAACGCTGAATTTTCAAAAAAAAAGAAAGAAAGAAAAGGAAAGAAAAGCAAACATGGGGGATGGAGGGAACAACCAAGCCAGATGTTTTAAGCAGCCGGCATCACTGTTTCTCCCAAGATGCTGATGAACGCAAACTCTTGACAGACCCCATCAGCCGCCCTCTTCCTGCAAACAGAGAATTCAAATCAGCTCTGCTGGTTTTAATCATCTTCTCCCCTTAAATAATAAACCGGGGGCAGAACAGGAAAAGGATTTATTCATGTCACTAACTGTCAGAAAAATGTTTACAGTGCTAAAATAACCCGCAGGAAAAAAAAAAAAAAAANACCCCCACAAAAAAAAAAAAAAAAAAGAAAGAGAAAAAATCCAGAGGAGAGGGAAGTGTGAGAACAGCAGGTCTGCACGAGGGACTCGGACATGTCCAAGTAGATGCTGAGAGGTGGCAGACATGAGCTCTTCCAGCAGATATTAACAGGGAAAGCAGAGAAAGAAGGAAAGGGGGAGCACTCTGGTTGGCTTAGCTCAGTATTTGAGCTGAGCTCTGCTTTTTGGGCAGAGCTAAGAATGCACATATTTTTTAAAGAAGTTTGTGGGATTCGCACCAAACCCCAGCACAAACTCAACAGGTTGCACAGCAGCTTCCTCAGCCCTGGCCTGATACCCTTCAGGACAGCACCCTCTCCAAAATCCTTCAGAGAGGTGAAAAAAAA
>WBMZ01012817.1:0-44179 GCA_013400975.1 Atrichornis clamosus | reverse complement strand
AGGTCTAGCAAAACCAGGACACCACCCTAGCCAGAGTAGAAAAATTTTGCTTTCCCTTTGTACACTGACTGTGTAGATGGGAGTTTATTGTAAAGTGAAATGTAGAGAAACCTATTTCTCGCTAGGACTCAGAGGAGTAATTTTTGTGTGATCTTTATATTATGCTAATATTATGTTAGCACAGCCACTGAAATTCCAGTAGAAAGGCTGAGGAATGTGCTTGCTTCTTTCAGTACAGAAGGGATGAAACCCCATACCTGGGTCAGTCTTTAGCCACAGCTGATAATGATGCTGAAGAACTGATAAGACAAGTGTAGTTAGAAGGTGATTGGGATGTGCTCTGTAAGCACAGCTGTAGGAAGAGGATTGATGGGATAGCACTGGAAGCTATTCATGACATGTATTGAGAAATGGCTCTAAAGTCTCTCTGTTAATGTAAAGAAAGAATCTGAGGATTCAGAAGGTTTAGACAAACTCCCGAAACCTGTGCAGGCTTTGTTTCCCAGGTGGAAATCCTTTGAATTTAGACATCTGTAGAGAAATGAAATGACAAACAGTTTTGGCAAGTATTGTTCCCTGGCCTTCCCCAGAATCATCTTTAGTCCAGACACATGTCCTCTCCTCTTCCTAAGTCTCCACTCCCCTTCTTTTCAGTGCAAATTATGCTCAGTCTCTTTGGTGAGGTAATGGGGCACAGGAGGTTGGGGTCAGTGCACTGCAGTTTCCTTTTTGCCACTTGTTGCTTCTTTCTCTTTTCTGCTACTATTCCTTCCTTCTTGTTTCATTTGCTTTGGTGTGGGTTTCTCTGTGGACCTCTGTTCTCTGGGAGGTGGCATGAAGTGCCTGTTTCCAAGAGGGTGTCTCCAGCCCTGTGCACAATAATGTTCATTTCCAATGTTTCCTCTCATGTGTCCTGCTGTGCACCTTCTCACCTCCTTCTGTGTTTGCTGTCCACAGTGGCTATTGCCCTTTTTAAACTCTATTTGGGAGGTTGCAGTGTTCGTGCATGGGGGCTGGCTTTCATCCATTGCCAAACTGCCTGTGACCACAGGGGTGGCCCCTGCAGCCAGTCCCCTGCCATCCAAGCCCTGCCAGTTGTGCCTAACACAAATTTCCAGCTTGGCTTTAAGTTTTTCTGGGTTGGGAACTTTACTTGTGGCCCTAGTGACAAAGAAGCTTCCTGTGATATATTCTGATGATAGGATTTCCTTCTTATGCATCTCTTTCTCCAGCAAGCATGCATTTTCATCAAATCTCGGCTTGTTCAGCACAACTGAAAAATGTTGTTTTTTGGAAACCAAATTTTGTTATGAAGGAAATCCTAAGTTTTTACACTGGATTAAAAATGCTGAGATGTCTCCAAATAGTTTTCTCATTGGCATATAATCCAAACAGCCTGTCAAACTGTGGTCTTTTTGTATAGGTTGTGAAAATATGAAGGTCTTAAAATCATGCTTGCTACTAACTTTAATGAATTATCCTGTTTATTGCAATGTTTCTCTGTCATCCTCTTAATTCTGCCATGGCAAATCTATATCTCTGTTCCTGGATCTGTTCTGATGCACTCCCTTCTGCAGCTTCCAGACAAGGCTGTTTTGACAAGCCAGACAGAGCAGGGTGGCAAAATGTAATTCCCTGATTCCCTCCCGTTACAGTAGTCAGCAGGATGTGGTGTTCTCAGGTGCTGTGTACTTTGAAAAAGGACCTGGAGAGAGATTTCAAACTGAGAGACCAACCAAGCATAGACGTCCGGAGTCTGTGCCCTTGGAGCATCCTTGCCATAGGTGCAGTCAGATGCAGGGGGTTTCTGTATGTGAGTTGGGATAGATAATATGGGGTTTGTCATTTAACTGAGTAATGTGACTGTTGGGCTTACATCAGAGTTCAGTGTTCTTATGGACTGTCGCACTCTAGCTCAGTAACATGAATACATTTAGAAATCTATACAGAGTATATACTGTCCAGCTGCCCAGAACAGAAATCTGTGGTGCTGCCCATTCTGGAAGTGAGACACCTGAAGTATTAATTGTCTTTTTAAAATTTCCGGTTAACTGCTGCTCTGCTAAGCCAAGTAAGGTTTTCCAGGTCTTAGTCAGATTCTAGCTGCTGCTATGTTGATACTGCAGTATTTCAGACATCTATGCAATAGGTTAGGCCTGACTTGATTCTTGAGCTTATTGTGTTCGCAGGGGTAATGGTGCAGTCAAAATGCATAAGGCTCTACTTAAGAAACCTTAAGATGGCTGACAGACTCTGTGATGGTGAGCCTTTTAATATCTGATTGGCTTGTCTTCAGAATCCATATTTAAGAATTAGAATGGGGGGGAATTTCTTATCTTGTTTTGGTTTTGTTTCAGTTTTGAGGCCTACAGAAGCTGAACAGTTCTGTTTGGTTAAAATTATGTTGACTTGATCCCTAGAGGATGTATAAAATCCCTGAAAGATGTTTTGATACTTATATTTAGCTTTCTGTCTATTTTGAAGTCTGCACTTCATGTTATACTGTATGATGGTTTGCTTTTTTTGCAGCTCCCCAGTTAGTAGAGGTCATATTTGCTTGAAATCATTAAATAAATGACTGAATGGAGAGAAGCAGGGGGAAGCAGACCAGTGAAAGAGCAGAGTTTCATTGCTGACAGAGCTGCTCTCCATAAAGTTTTCCAGATAAATAAGAAAGACCAAGTAGTACTGAATTTGTGTAGTAGTCTTATTTGCAGAGGGACATGTAGGAAACACCACTGGGGAAGCAGTCATAACACTAACAGCCCTTGCCTCACCAGAGTCCTGATCACCAGAGTCCTTTCCAGGAGGACTGGAGGAATACACTTCCTTGCCTGCAGGATCAGGATGGAATAAGGAAACTTGGTTGTATTTATACTTCCCATTAACTGGGGGCAAAAAAGTAGTACTCGGTCTATGGGGTCAACCAGAGACCAGAAGTGGGAAAGGCTTTCCCTTAGCATGATACTGTTCCCTGCACTGTAACTTTGAGCTTCCGTAGGGAACAGCATGATTTTTTGGTGTTTTCCACTTTGGATTATGGGGGTGTTCTTGTTTTCTGTTGGAATTATCAAGAGATTTGCACTGAAGTCAAACACCGAGAACTGAAGGATGTGGGCCCTCACCATTGGTGTGTTTGTAGCAAGCAGTAGTGGCTGTACAAAATGGTAAAAGTAAACAACCAACAAAGCCCATACCAACAGAACTGCCTACTCATTCCCGGAAAAAATTATTTTCTTTCCTTTTCCTTTCACTTCACAAGTTGGAATTTAAGTTAATCTTGCCCTCCACATCTGTTCGAGCAAATCTCTCACTAGTAGTTTCTGCCTGAGAACTCAATTTCTGATATTTTCCCTGCCCCAGTTGTCTGCTGCCTGCTAACATTTTTAGTTTAAGCTGTTGTTTTGGCTGCGACACCACTTCAGACGTGACAGTGCCACAGGGCACCTCTTCTGTCTGTGGTGTCTTGCCTAGGCTTGCTGACTGAAGTGATGTTTGGTGCCACTGCAGAAGAGAGTGTCCCTGGAAAGGTATGCTTGCGGTGACTTTGTCTCTATCTGTCCTACAAAGCCATGATTGCTGCTTTGCAGCCAATAGACTGGCAAAGGATCAGGAGACGAGAAAAGCCAGAGGAAGCTCAGTAAAGTAGATTTCCCTCAAATTTGGAAGGCAAAGAAACACTCTGGTTTGCTCAAGTGTGGTAAAAATGATCTTTTGTAAAAATGTGGGATGGAGTGGGTATGTAAAGAAGGCCTGTCCAGAGGAAAGACCTTTTGTCAGGATCCAAGGCAGAATGGGCTTGAGGCTCTCCCTGCTGGGTGAGATTCCTGAAGGCAGTACTTTAGGAAAGCTGCCTGATCCTGCTATCAGTGTCCCAGCTTCTCAGAGAGATCTTCTTACTGTCAGCCCATGGAGCAGAGCTGGAGGTGTGACCACAAATGTGCTTCCATTGTCTGTGTTATGGACTCACCCAAAGGTGCAGCTCTTGGTATGGTCCTCAGCATCTTCACAGGGTGGGCAGCCGCAAACCCTGACACTGCACAAAGATCTTTTCTCCTTGTCCATTGTTGAAGGCAGAGGTGGAGTTGCAGATGACTTCCATGATCTCTGTTTCTTCACAGGCTGGGAAAGATGAGTCCCTGGCCTTGTTTCCACATTTCAGCTGCACAGGGAGCTTTTACTTCTGTCCAAAAGGCAGAACTGCTCTTATTTCCTACAGAAAGGCAAACTGCAGAATGGAAGTAGTGCACCTGCAATAAGAAGAGAAACAGAGAGTGGGAACTGTTCAACCTTGAGCAGAGAGGGTTCAGGAGGATCTTACAGATGTGTATAAATAACTCTGACAGGTGTGAAGAAGATGGTGCCAGGCTCTTCTTAGTGCTGTTCAGTGGCAGGACAAAAGACAATGGACACAAAATTAAATATGAGGAATTATATTTAAACACTAAACCCCATCTTTTGTCCTGTGAGAATGACCAAACACTGGAACAGGTTTTCCAGAGACATTGTGTGTTCTCTGTCCTTGGAAATACTCATAACCTGACTGGACTTGGTCCTGAACAGCCTGCTGTAGCTGACCCTGCCTTAAGGAGGAGAGCTGAACTGAGCTATCTCCAGAGAGTTTCCCTTTCACCTCAGCCATTTGTGATTTAAGTGTACATTTTGACAACCTTCATAAACCTATTTTTCAGTTAATAAATTATGTACAAATAATAGTGTTTTGCTGTATCTTCACGCGCCACACATGGTAGCCATAACTGGCAAAATGCTTTTCCTTAGTTAGGTCAGAAGTAAGTCTTGAGAATGTTAAGGAAAAACTGTTGGACCATTGAGGCTAATGTGTTGTTGAAAGGCAAGATTAACACAGTGCTGAGTAATTTGTGCCAAACTTTCCATGTCCTGTGCTGCAGCTCTGATTTACTAGCAAGATGGGGCAGTGAGAACAACACTACTGCTTAATGACTGAAGAAGAGACATGTAGGATGTTTTATTACTGGTGAGGAGATAAAAAGGCATGAGAAAGTTCTGTACTGAGCAGATGTAGTAAGAAGCAAGTATTCTCTTGTGTTTGTGTGTGTGCAACACAAAGACAATAATACCACATAGGCTTTCTGACATTGGCTTATAAAGGTTTTGACTGTATTTAGACCTGTCCTACTTTTTTTTAATATTTTGAGAACTGATAGCCTTAGTTGTATTTCAGGTTGCCTCATGACTACAGCCTACACTGTTCTGTGTCTGCAACTTGGAAAATGATTAGCATTTCTTACACAGCCTGGTTGGAAAAAACCCAGTCCTTGTTCAATAGATATTCTGTACATGAATAAAATCTCCAAGTAACATAAATCATTAGGGTCATCCTATATGCTATGAAAACCATCATACCTCTAAACCTAGAAATGTGAAAAATGTCTCACTTATGACAATTCTTTCCCTATAATTCATTTTTCAGGCTGCTACACCTTCCTCTTCTTCAGATAAATTGGATTTTTCCCCAGGTGTGTCAGAGAAAACCCAGACTCCCACAGTGGCACCAGATAATGCCACTGAAGGTGGGATCATGCTAATTCCCACTCAGACTGCACCATCTGAACCCATGCAGCAGTTCACACCACCTGCTACTGCTACTAAAGCAGGTAATGTTTCATGATAGCTGAAGATCTGAGAGGTGCCTGTAGGTTGAACAGTGGGTGGGGATGGTTCTACTACTGCCAGATTTCCAACCTGTTGTTAGTATGAGCTTGCTCTTTATCCAAATGTTACGTAATCCTCGTTCAAACCTGTAGACCTACAGTCTCCCTGCAAACCCCAGACCCTTTAGCCAGTTACTTCTGAGGCAAAACTCTGACCAAGTCCACCAGTAATGGTAAATTACAACTCAAGCAAATACAGCAAAGTAAAAAGCAGAGATTAAGAGCCTGTTTTAAATGATTCAATTTTTTATATTTGGTGAGTAATATCTGAGGCTTTCTGGAGTTTCAGAATAGTCTCTTCTAGCCATACTGTTATTTTTGTGATTCTTCAGAACATTGTTCTCTCTCAGAAACTCTCCAGTAGAAGCCTTTCTATAGTTGTCAGATACCACACAGCAACACAGGTGGGGTCTGAGGAGGCTCAGCCCTTAATAGGGGAGCAGTCTAGCCCTTAGCAGGAGGGCCTCCAAATCCTAGGAAAAGAGTTTTGCTCTAATTTCAAAACTGTGAGGAAGCTCATCAGACTTCCAGCTTCTGAGCAAAAGGTTTTATTTTGAAAAGGACATGTAACCATTATGTCCTCTGTAGTTGTGTTAAATTCTGTATGTATGTTCAAGTACCTCCTTTCTCCTGCTGAGTTTCCTGCCTACTGTGCACCCTAGCAAAGGGTTGAAAGGACCACAAGAAGCAGAGAAACACAGATGTGTGTTTTTCTGCACTCCTGATGTACTGAGGTATATGGAGAGCTAAGCCCTTTGCTTCCTGGTAGAGCAAGTCTGGTTTGGGACATTCTTGACACCCTCTGCCAAACTGCAACCTGCCAGCCAGGATAGCAATAACAGTAACATAATAAAAAAAATAACTAACATAATAAAAGCAGTAACAGGAAGAGATGAGCTACAAGAGATTCCTCTCCAAGAAAGTGGATCATCATTACCATTGACTGTTGACTAGGCAGCTCCTCCTCCTCCTTCTCCTCCACCTCCTTAACAGGAGGAGGTTAAAGAGGCCTCCAAAAGGAGTTTGGAAGAAGAACCTGAAGGGAAGGTTGTGATGAATCTCACTGTAAGTACTGCTTTATGCAAGGATCGCCTAAAGTTTGTGTGTTCACAGCCATACCATCTTGGAGGCCTCAATGACAGTCCCTTCTCTCCTTTTGTCATCATCCTCTTCTAGCCATTTTATTATCTTCTCAGGTGGAGGTCCAAGTGCAAACCTTCGCTCCACGGGTGCCTAGGACAACTCCCGTGATCAGTTGTGAAGCCTTGGGTGAATTTAGCAGTGACAGAAAGTGTGCTGTCAGTGTCTTCACTTCATCCATTTTTAGACCCATCAGCTGCCACTGCTGAGGACCTTCTTGTTCTTCTCTTCCGAGTTCATAAGTTGGACATTTAGACACTAGTGAACGTTGCCTTTGGAGAACTTTGGTTCTGTGGTTTCCCAATATTGAAAGGAAGGCATTTAAAACCTTTGCAGTACAGGACTATGGGAACTTTCCTTAAGTTGTGGTTTAGTATGTTTCTGTTGGGGGCTGTATTTGTGTACTTTGGCATTTTTTGGTAGAGGAAACAGTTTTCACGGACAAAAACTGGATAGAAAATGGATTGAATGGGCAGTTCAGGTATGAAATAACACATTTGCCCTGCTATGCAAGTGGACTTTTTAAAAGGGATACTGAGATGGACATTGGAGCATGCCTTACAAGTGCCACACAAACATAGATGTAGTACTTCTTGGTGAAAGAAAGTGTGATATTAAAATTCTAGTTAGGTTTTTTATCTTCTGTAACTGCATTTTTTTTTTCAATTTCTGCACTTCCAGTTACTGAGAAAAATACATAATTCTTTATGCAGAGCACTGTTTTATAAAGGAATAATCAGAATGCTTTTCTCTAAAACAGAAGTAGGGAAAATGACACCTCATAGTTGAGGAAGAAGAAAAACTTTGTTTTGGTGAAACGTGAGGGAGACATAGTCATGATTATACTAGATTATTATTTTATTATGCATTGAGGATTTTTTTTTCAACTTATCATTGCCCATTCTCTGTAGAGTGTTTGTCAAATTTTACTTAATCCATTGCAAGTAATATTTGAAGATACTAAATTTTTGTCAATTCCATCTGTTATAGCGTACGCTTTCTGTCTTACATGCAGTAAAAGAACTTACTGTGTCTGCTGGAGATAACATACAAGTGATGCTACCCAAAAATGAGGTTGAACTGAATGCCTTTGCTGTCCCACCACCATCTACAGGTGAGTTGAATAGCCTTTGTGTACAAGGAGATGCACAGAATACTAACCTGTAAATGCAGACAAGTTCTGAGGTATCTGAACATTCACCACTCAGAATAAAACACATTTTCTCATTTCTTACTACTGCCTCTTCTGTGACCCCAGCTGCAGAGAGGATTTCCTTTGCTGAATTTTAAAGATGATTTTTTTTTAAGTAGCTTTTATTTTCAGAACCTGAACTCATTAACCAGATGGTTCAGCAGAAAGCCTGGAATTTCTACGAAAAGATGATGTGGC
The DNA here is from genome assembly GCA_013400975.1 of Atrichornis clamosus. NCBI lineage: Eukaryota > Metazoa > Chordata > Aves > Passeriformes > Menuridae > Atrichornis > Atrichornis clamosus. The sequence continues at coordinate 35,956 of WBMZ01012817.1, read as the reverse complement.
CCAGTTTATAGCATCTTGCTATAAAGCCAAGGGGAGGTGTGGAAAGTAGGTTTTGAATGCAACATTTACCTTAAAACTGCCAGCTTTTGAAGAGAAGCAGCAAATCATATGTTTCATAAGCAGCTATGTAAAACACATCTGCTTCACATGAAGCTGGATTTTGTGAAGTCAATTATTTGTTAAGTCCATCACATCCTTGCAGCTTTATCAAGTTGCAACACACTGGAATTTCAACATATATTCATACTGCTTTATTTTACAGGCTCTAACTGTAGCAGTCATTATATGATACTGTAGTATTTTATCTGATGGTGAACTTGATTTCTTTGTTTTCTTGGCTTATCTTTAAAGCAAAAGTGATTATTCCTGTGCTGTGTTATTGCTCTTAGAAACAGGCTACACTTATGAGTGGAGCTTAATCAGTCACCCTGCTGACTATGGTGGTGAAATGGAGCGCAGGCACAGCCAGACTTTGAAGCTCTCTCATGTAAGTGAGCTGTAAGCTCAGGCTCAATGTGTTTGTGTGGACCTTTCACAGAATTGTAAGCTGTGGGGAAGAGCATCTTGATTCAAGGAGTTCAAATGACTTCAAGTCATCCTGAGTCTCTTCATTGTTTGTGTCACCAAATCTATGCCAGTGTCTTAGAATGCTCTAATAATTTTCTAAGATAGAGTAAAAATTCCTAAGTGTTTGCTTTGTATTCCTCACTTCCAGGCAGTTGCTAGTGGTCGTTTGTGTATGTATTTTTAAAAGTAGCTTGAGGATTCAGATATCCAGATTTTTCTCTGTTCACAATGTGACTGTTAGATTTCTGCATACTGCATTTGTATAATTCAACATGTAACCTTACTTGTTCTATGTTTGTCTCAGTTATCAGTGGGACTTTATGCCTTCAAAGTGACAGTTTCTGGTGAAAATGCCTTTGGTGAAGGTTTTGTAAATGTCACAGTCAAACCAGGTAAATCATTTGGCTGACATAATTAATTTCTCCAGCACAAGTACAGCATACTTATCAAACAGTTTCTCAGTTACTGTTTGTCAGGTGACAGCTCAGTCATGTTTCATATCTTGGTGTGTATAAGAGATTTTAAGGAAGTAGAGCTAAGGATCTTGCTCACTGTGTTTAAGTGCTCTCTGGTCTTTCCCCCTCCTCAGGCAAAGCCTGAGATAGCATCACTTCACCTTTCTGGTCCCCATCTCCAGTGCAGCTGGAACAGCAGTTGGGTGCTGACCCGACTCTATCTGCAGGTTACAGTGCACAGGGCTGATCTGAATTATACCACGTCGGAGCACTGCAGTGGAACACTGCTGTGTCAGCACACTGCTCTTCAGTAACCTGTTCTCTCCCTTGTCCAAAAAGGACTGCAGATGCTGCAAAGCTGTGTGTCCTAGATTTAATCACTGGGAACTATTGATCTGTAGACTTAGCAATAGTTTTGCCTGGGCTTTCACTAATATTTTTTTTCTTTCCCTTTTTTCTTCTCTCTGTCTTTCACAGCAGTCAGAATTAATCAGCCACCTGTTGCTGTTGCTTCACCTAAAGTACAAGAAGTTTCGTTGCCTACAACTTCTACCTTCATTGATGGCAGTCGTATGTACTGGACCATCCTGTGCTTATATCCTGTATTTTTAATACACAGCTACCACATTACTGTTTGTCAATTACAAGTGAAATTCCTTCTTCCCTCTCTTCTCAGAAGTTCCCTGAATAATGATTAATTTTGGGGATTTGAATCCCGTTATAAATTATTTTAATAAATTTTAAAAAGTATAAAATGCAGCCTTCCAGTTGGAGATTGAGATGTTGAGTGTGTCAGAGGCTGCTGCATCCAAACAGCAGCTACTCTTACATCTTGTTCCTGTTCTGCCCAGAGGGCCTATGTGCCAGTACAGCTGGGGCCATGGTAGAGAGCTGTCATACAGGGTGTGATGAGATGTTGTAATTACATTCATAATTACTGAGAGCAGACAAGTTGGAATGTGCAGAGACTGAGACTGATTTTTTTTTTTTAATTTGTGTGTGTGAAGAATTGTTCAGATAAGTCTTACCAAAGGTAACTTGTAATCTGTGGTTCATGGATCTTATTCAAGTATTCTTGAAGAGAAAATTGTAGAAAATCAGTTAGGGATGACTTTAGTAATCATTCCATCAATTGCTACAATAAACTGTTCTGTTTTTCTTTAATGAATGTAGAAAGCGTAGATGATACGAAGATAGTGAGTTACCACTGGGAGGAAATCAAAGGTCCCTTGCGAGAGCAGAAGGCATCTGCTGACACACCTGTCTTGCACTTGTCTAACCTTGTTCCTGGAAACTACACCTTCAGGTACCTGCACAGATGCTTTGCTCGGGGGCTTTAACTGTGATATCAGCTAAATGTTTGTTTCTTTTTGTGTTCCCATGTATCTTCTCAAACAAAAAACTTAATTTTTCTCCTGCATACTGTTACCCTTCATTTTGCACAGTGGAGAGACATGCGGAGCAGTTTTATTAAAAAATGCTTGCGGTGATTGTAGTGATACTTTATCGCACAAAATTATGTAAAAGAAGGTGTCGTAAATTAAACATCTCCCCACTTGCAGCAATAACAGCTGTGACAGACCGTTTTTTTTTTAATTTTTTTTCCCCGTCTTAGAAGTTGGCTGGTGCCCTGAATGAAACTATGCAGTCAGGCTGTGAAAGTCATCCTCTGAAGGGTGGTGAATAATATTGGCAGTCTGAATAATATTGGCACACTGATCCTCATGAGACATTGTTATGTGCTGATTTTACCAAGATTCATTCTGTTCTTTATACAAGCCGTTGCCTTGCTACTGGTTTCCTCCATTTATGCATTGCTTGACTGGTTTTTACTCAGACAATGGAAGAAATGCCTGTGGTTCAGGGTGCTTTTGTTAAAAAAAGTCCTCTTTCTGAACTTTTTAACTTAAAGCTCAATCTTCACAGAGGCAGATTTCCCACTGATTCAGCTTGGGCTGTTTGACTGCCAGTGGGTAACCTACCAGTCAATATGTTATGTATCAGTGTAGCATCAGCAGAATGTTGAAGCCGGCATACATATACATTAAATGTGGTGCTTTGCATAAGCTTCACCAAAATTCTATAGCTTCTACTTTAATTCTGTGTTCTTTACTGGAACTGTCCCATATCATACAGTAGCACAAATGAATGTGAGTTTTTTTCCATATTAAAAAGGGCAGAGCTTGCTTGCAAGCAATGCTTCCAAACCCTAGGGTGTTAAGAAATTAGTTGTTATAACTCAGCACCTTTGAGGGAGACTGACTTTCTTGAACAACAGAGCTGTGTGTTGAAGTTTACAAGAAATTATCTGGTAAAAAAAATCCAGTTCTCTTGATGTGCATGGATGTGCATCCGTTGCAAAAAGTACATGTTCCCTAATGACGGAATTAATGTGCGCTAGTTTTGCTTCCACTCAGGTTCCCTTCCATGTGAACAACTGTATGCAGCTTTCACAACAAAGGTGGATTAGAGATTAGTTGGTTACCACACTGCAGAGGGAAGCTTTGACCGCTTTGAAGTGTCGGCAGCAGTTTCATTTTAAGATGATTTTGCATTTCAGAGAGGCGGTAATGTCTGAGGTTTTTAAAACCCTGTACTTTTTTTGTTTTGCGACTTGACATTGATATTAATCTCCATTAAAAGTAGTAGTAGTGTGCCACGAAGAAATAAGAAGTTAGGATCTGCTGCTGTGCTATAAGCAGAGCTTCTGAACATCCAGAGTAGTTTTAGATGTAGAAGTTGACAGGGACTATTTCACTATAGCTGATTAATAAAATCCCTGTTTTTTACCGAGTACAATTTTAAAAGTTTCTAGTGAATGGTGAAATTGCCACTGACTGTAGGTAAAGGGTTTAATCTGGGATCCAGACTTTTTTTTGTTTTTTTCTTAAAGGTTGAAAATTGTTTTTGTAAACAGTTTTCTGAATTTCTTTTCTACCTTAGTTAAGGGATATAAATGTCTGAAGCAGAAGTTCATACCATCTAATCAGTGACTCTTGTTTAGGTGGTGTTTGAAAAAGTGCCAGAAAAAAATTAGTCTTTGAATTTAGAACTTGGCAGAAGTCCATCTCAACAGATACTGTTTTTCCTGTTGTAGACTCACAGTGATTGATTCAGATGGAGCAGCCAACTCTACCATTGCATCTCTGATTGTCAACAAGCCAGTGGATTACCCACCTATTGCTAATGCAGGACCTAATCAAGCAGTCACCTTGCCCCAGAACTTCATCACACTGAATGGAAACCAGAGCAGTGATGACCATGAAATTGTCAGCTATGAGTGGTCACTCAGTCCCAAAAGCAAAGGCAAGGTTGTAGCAATGCAGGTATGTGTATTTCTCCTTGCATAGGATTGAAAAGCTTTTTTATCTTTGCCTCTTACATGAGCAGACCTAGGCTACGCAAGAGTTACCTAAGTAACTGCTCCGAAGCCCTGAAATACCTAGAGTGATGTTACTCTTTTTGTGTTGTTCTCTCAGATGTATTCAGCTTTTATTTTAGATACTACTCTTAACTCCTTATCATAATTTCCTTCATTCTTTGAAGCCAAAAAAACACTAATGTTTGTTCCCTGGTGGTTTGAAAAACCTTCAAGTTCACATTGTCTGTCCTTGAACCCTAGAGCCTGTTTCACAGGTTCCCACCTTCTGCAGCTCTGGGCAGGCTGAAAACTTGGTTGTAGGAGAATGTGGGGCTAGTCAGAGTTTTCTCAGAACATGTTCTCCTGTAGAGAGTAGAATTCAAATAGAAACTTAATTTTCTGAGTGAAAGAGTACAAAACCTTTTGGCAGTGTTTATGCAACCATGCTCTTGGTGGGTTTTTATGCTCACTAAAGCATGGGTTTCCAATGAGGGCTTACAGAATTTAGTCTCTTATTTTCATGGGTTTTTTGTTGTTTTGTTGTTTTTTGGGTTTTTTTAATCTGAGAAGTTAATAAAAATTTTCAGTGGACTTGCATTCAGTAAGTTGGAGATTCTTACAGCTCTGTAGGCAGTTGAAGTAATTCATATAATGAAGCCAGCTGAAACTCAAAAGCCATTTTTTATAAGAGACATGATTTCTGCCATGCTGGCAAATGCTTTATACCTTCAGAACTGGAAAGAGATCACTTTGTAGATCTACTTAACAAAGGAGTAATATTAATGCAAGACTATACTGTAGAGGCAATTAAAAAATTATGGAAGGACTTATAGCATAATGACTTACTTCTGATCATTCACTAAGACAAAAACTTTCCAAAAGCATCCAAGCAAAATGAACGTGTAGTTTTTGAGAGCTGTTCAATGTTAGCAATCTTTTTGAAAGAAGGGAATGACTGCTTGAGACATCCAGTGGATTCAGGGAGTATTTAATGTGGAAATGCAAGTGCATGTTAGTTTCTTTTCAACAGACTAGTAGTCTTTTTCATGTGCGTTAAGCTGAGGATCATAGAATCATAGACTGGTTTGGGTTGGAAGGGAGTTTGAAGATCATCTTGTTCCAACAGCCTGCCATGGGCAGGGATGCCACTCACTAGACCAGGTTGCTCAAAGCCTCATCCAACCTGGCCTTGAACATTGCAAGGAATGGGGCATCCACAGCTTCTCTGGGCAACCTGTTCCACTACCTCACCCTCCTCTGAGTAAATTTCTTCTAGTATCTGGTCTAAGCCTTCCCTCTTTCAGTTTGAAGCCATTTGCTCTTCTCTTGTCACTATCTGCCCATTTAAAAAAGTTCCTCTCCCTCCTTTTTATGAGTCCCCTTTAGGTAGTGGAAGGTGCTATTAGGAAGGTGCTATTAGGTCTCCCCAAAGCCTGCTCTTTTCCAGGCTGAACAACACCAGCTCTCTCAGCCTGTTTTCATAGGAGAGATGCTCCAGCCCTCTGATCCATCTTTGTGACCCTTCCCTAGACTGCTCCAGAGGATGCTGGTCTCTGGTGTGTTTTATGATATCCAGTGTTAGAGTGCAATGTAACAAGTATCTCTGCTGGTTAGTTAATGGTTTATCAAGTCCCTTTGTTCCTATTATGATCTTTATCCAAAGAAAAAGAACGCCAAACCTAATTGCAGTATGATTTGTTATTCCTCTTATGAGAGATGCCAAAAATCTCAAAAGGACCTATAGCTGGGCCCAGTTATTTTATGAGCTTATATAGATATCAGCAAATATTACTGGAAGAGTAAGCTTAGGACAGAGTTGTCTTGTTTAATATATTGGGTTTTTTCCATAAGCATGTCTGTCTGGGTTCAAGTCAAGCTTGGTTTTGCATTTAACAAATCTTATAAGTATTAAAGGATGTCATGATATTTGTTTTTAAAATATCCCTAAGGAAATGAAATAATCTGTAGGAGTTCTCATCAATGTTTAATTTCCTGATTGAGAATGTTAGTACTCCATGTATTTCACGATTATCCTTGCTGAGAAATAATGCAGTGATTATACCAACAGAAGAAATTAAGATTTATTGGCTATAGATAATTCTCTGGGTTGGTAGGGATAGTTGCTATAGTGAACACATTACATCTGTCTGTAGGTCAAATTTTAAGCCTCCTCTTTATCTGCAAGGTCTTAAACTCCTTTCTCAAACATTGTATTTATGAATTAAACCAACCTTTTTTCCTTACACTTGCTTTCTAAGATCTTTCATTGTCCATGAACATTTCTGTTGTATCTTGTGCTCTGTCTTTATAAATGCTGTGAAGGGAGTGCGGACGCCGTACCTCCAGTTATCTGCAATGCAGGAAGGAGATTACACGTTCCAGCTGACTGTCACAGACTCTGCCAGGCAGCGCTCCACAGCTGAGGTCACGCTGATCGTACAGCCTGGTAAGTCAGTGCAGGCACGTCTGGGTCCCTCAGGGCTGGGCCAGCCTGGTGCCTTGGCACTGTTCTCCAACACCTCCTCTCCTCACATTGCACCACTGACATGGCATCTGAATGTCTGGTAACCCTGGATCAAGGACTCTTCCACCTCCACATTCTGTCAAAGCAGGCAGTTAAAACAAGTGTAGAATCGTACAAAGTTCAGGTGGTGATTCTGAGGGATCACACCAGCCTCGCTATGTAAGGCAACCTGAGCAGAGATCTGTCTGAGTGTACTGCTTAAAGCCAAATTTTAGCTCTTGAGTTTAATGTCCTAAAAAGTATGTTTTGAAAGCTGTTAAGAGTATCAATCAGTGCTTTGCTCAGTTTTCTTATTGTTTTGCAGTTCTCCTGCAAGGGTCCTTGTGTGATTTGAATTCTCACTCAAATGAATTGCATTGTGTTTTCTCAGGAAAAGTGTCAAGCAAGGACTTTTCAAAAGCCTCATCTTTCACATGCTTATTTAGGTTTGGGAGCCAAGTGAAGAATGAGCCCACATGGTCTGGGCTTCATGAGATGTTTTTTTTTCATAGTATGTTTGCCTATTATATCCAAAGTGGCCTTTTCTGCCCATGTGCAGGTTTCCCATTCCACCTTGGGACAATGATTTATCTTTCTGTTGTCGCTTAATATACATCTTTTTGTGGATGATCCCTTCTGGGGCAACTTTACAGCAGGCATTTACTGCAGAAATCAAGAACATGAATTGGAAGGGTGATGCGTGGTGTTGCCTTTTAGACCCATTATAGTGTGCAGTTAGAAAGATGCTATTGCTGAAGTCAGGCTTAAGGGTAAATAAATACCCAGGAAATGGTAGCACTGCCAGTTTTACCATGTCACAAAAGCAGAGGCTGAAAACAGTATAACAGGTTATATGTTTGTGCATTAAATTCTCAAAGGCTTTGAACTGGCATTAACTCAGTGGTGTCATGCAGCAGAAAAAATGGGTCAGGATCTTCTCTGAGGGCAAAAAACCATGTTTGTGTGGCAGGCTTTGAAAGGGATGGTGTGGTAGAACCAGGAGAATACCCCAGCACTCATGTTTTATGACATTTCATGTAATACATTGACCATGCAGCAAGATTTTTTGAGTGTGACTGTGCCTTCAGATAGGACTAAGAAAAAGAGAAGTACTTGCCGTAGGATTTGAATTGTTGCAGAGCTGACCTCTCCCACCTTGAACATGTTGTTCTTGTGGTTTGTACCTTTTGAGCCAATATATCAAATTTTTAATAAAATACTCTGGGTAAAATCTTCCCTCTGATTGGCAAGCCTTACCAGTGACTACCTAGAAAATGTCATGCACTAATTATTAATATTGCAGAAAATAACAGTCCTCCAGTAGCAGTGGCTGGCCCTGACAAGGAATTGACCTTCCCAGTAGAAAGTACTACACTGGATGGGAGCAAAAGCCAAGATGACCAAGGCATTGTCTTCTATCATTGGGAAAATATCAGGTATCTAGAGATTTTACTAATGTCCAATAAAATAGACAACAAAGTGAAAGTGATTGGGTCTAGAGCCTCTTATGCAATCATGTTGAGTGATGCACTGTTTGAGAGTTACTTTCAGAACCATCCCACTTGGGTAGTAACAGGGTAAGAAATAGTAATTTTTAATTTAACCTGAAAAGCTTAGGCAATCTCTGCCTATGTTTTGCAATGTTTCATTTTGAGGCCTACTTTTATAAAGTTAAGAGAAAATGACAGGAACTTCTGTGTCTTCTGTTGAAAAGCAAGAAGCAGGCTCCTGTAATACATTAAGTTTTCCCATTAGTGCTTAGATCTAGAGTTTCTCAGTCACTTGTTTATTATTCAGTAAAGTAGACCGACAGCCACTTTAGCCTGAACTTTCATTAATAGGTGACTAAATCACTCTTGAATGATGATTGAAAATGTTTTACAAAAGTTTGTAATTGTATGTTTATGTGCAAATCTAACTGATTCTTAATAAAAGGACAAGGTATTACCTAATGCAGCTGTTGCACATGGTACAGGAAGAGGTTTACTGGCAGCCTGTACATGTTGTGAGTGACTCTTAGAGCAATAGCATTTGCATTCTCCCTTGAAACAGAACAGTGGTGAGGTTGAAATTCTGGGGTGCATTTTCTACTCTTCTGATAACTGGATATAGGGTCTTGGGTGTTTTGAATGTCTTGAAAAAAGGCATTAATGAATTCTGAAATTAAACTCATGTGTCAAATAGTTCTTTAGCCATCAGTGCTTATAGCAGTAGTAGAACTAGCACATATAAAAGCAGAAGGCATGATCAGTGCTGCTGAACTCACAGTCTGGCTGGTTGTGCACCATTATTTTTGTGAGAGGTTTGCTCTCTACAACTGCCTGAAAGGAGGTTGTAGCCTGGTGGGGGTCTCTTCTTCCAGGCAATTAGAATAGGGCAAGAGGACACAGCCTTAAACTGTGCCAGGGGAGGTTTAGGTTGGACAGTAGGAAGAAGTTGCTCACAGAAAGGGTGGTTGTGCATTGCAATGGACTGCTCAGGTGGTGGTGGAATCACCGTCCCTGGAGGTATTTGAGGAAAGACTGGTTGTGGCACTCAGTGCCAAGGTCTAGTTGACAAGGTGGTAATCTCAAAGGTCTTTTCCAGCCTAGTTGATTCCATGATTCTGTTTCAGTGGACCAAGCTCTGTACAGATGGAAAATGATGACAAAGCAATAGCAACTGTGACTGGTCTTCAGGTTGGTACCTATCGCTTCAGGCTGACTGTGAAAGACCAGCAGGGCTTAAGCAGTGCATCTGTGCTATCCATTACTGTAAAGGAAGGTAAGCCTGGTTGCTGCTTCTTAGGGCGTGGTGGGCAACTTGCCAGTTCACTCAGTGGCTGACAGAATGTCAAGGAAATCAGAACAGGAAGGTATAACCTGCCTTAATTTCACTGCTAGTGGTAAGCAAAAAGCGTTTGGGAATTGGTCTTGCTCTTAAGTTTCCTGATTGCACTTTGCCTAAATACAGGCATTTTGGAGATACAAGATCTTGCACAAGCTTCTGTTGGGTAATAAGTGATTTTTCAGATAAAAAGATTCCAGCATGGTGAGCTCACGCTGGGCTGTGTTTCCAAGTAAGCAGAAAATCTTTTTGCGTGATTGAGAAGATCTGATGCTTAAGTTATTGTGAGACTGTACATAGAATATCCCGCAATGCTTTTTGAAAAAGATCTTTCTCCTCATGGTGCAGCTCTATTTTTGTTAGACTGTAATAATTCCAGAGCTAAATTTTGTATACCCACTCATCTTTTCCTCGTAGCTTTGACATGAGGTTGTGTTGTTACTGTCTGTGATCATCAGGGAAAGAATTGCAGTGTGGGTGTATTGGCAATGGCATGTCACATTTCTTATGTTTTGAAAGCAGATCTTTCTCCACTCTTTTGTTGGATAGAAAACAACAGTCCACCCCAGGCGCATGCTGGTGGGAAGCATGTTCTAGTGCTTCCAAACAACTCTGTTACTTTGGATGGCTCCAGGTCTACTGATGACCAGGGAATTGTGTCATATTTTTGGATTCGGGACGGTCAAAGCCCAGCAGCTGGGGTAAGTTTCTTGAAGGTTGTAATGAAATTTGGCTGTTGTTATGCATGTAATGCCACTGCAGCAGGGAGGGCAGGTATGACTCATAAGATGTTGTCAGGTGTAGTGTCTCTCTCTGGTTTGTCTCCCCTTCTTTCTGTAATGCTGTGGCTCAAGTGGGTGGTGATATTGTCAGTACAGCTAGAGATATATATGGTAGCTCGGTAAGAGGACTGCAGCAATGTGGACTTAGTTCAGAAAGACTTGAGACAGAACTATAAAACTGTGTCTCTTCAAGAGTAATTGGTGATAGTATGAAGCTAATGTGTTTGAGAGAAAAAATCATCTGAAATCCAGATATTCCAAAGGAGGACGACTATGAGAAAGCAAGAAGTATCAATAAAGATTCGGGAATCCTGCCTGATACCATATGAGGTAAAACTTGAAGTTTAAGATAAATGTGGGGCTTGGCACTAGATGTGTAGATACCTTGCCTGGCAGGCCATGGTGAATTAGGGTCATTAGGTCAGGAGACTGCTCTCTGAGTGGGGCAAACAGCAGAAATACCTCATGATAAACTTCAGTTTATGTGTCAGCCAATAAAACTGGGATAACCTTTTTGCTTATCTGCAAAAAGTGTTGTGAATATCTCCTTGTGCTCAGGAAGATAGTGGCAAATCAGCAAGTACTGGGAGAGGAGAAAAAGCAAAACCATAACAAAACTTCTAGAAGCAATTCACATGAGGGTGTAAGAACTGAAGAGGCTTAACTTATGTATGGCTGGCAGAGTTGGTAGTTGAAAAATACATGAACTCCAAGGAAAGGAAATTAGGAGTTAAGAAAGCAGAACCAAGTATAATTTTATACTGCAGTAAAATTGAGAAATAATAATGTGTCTTGGATTTTCAAGCAGACGAGTTCTTCCAATTGCTAACTGTTCTGTCTGGGGTATGTTTAATGAAAATATTCATAGTGTGCAGACATCCTCATGAAGTGTATCTTCCAAATTGTCATTACTCTGCTGTGAAACTTGCAACTTTCTCTGAAGGTGTAATTATTCTGGTATCTTTTCTGTGCAGGATGTGATCCATGGCTCAGACCATGAGGCAGTACTGCAGCTAACTAATCTGGTGGAAGGAACCTATATTTTCCACTTGAAAGTGACGGATGCTAAAGGAGACTCAGATGTTGATTCAGCAACTGTTGAAGTGCGGCCTGGTATGACAATTAAAAGGTCATCGATACATTGTGAATCCTCTTTGTTCTCCTTTTCACTTATTTATTTAGATTTAAATGTTGATAGGATTCTCTCAAGTTAAAACAGAGAGCAAAAGGGTCTCTGTCTTCCTAGCTTCTTACTGTTCCCTGAATAGTAGAGTGTGTTGGCAGATGATGTCAGGATTCTTAACTACTACAGTCACCATAGTGGGAGCATAAATAAATGGAAATTATACTTACTAGTTAATATTTTCATGAGGCTTTTGTTGCTTCTCATTCATTGTAGTTTTTTTGTTTCTTTTTCTGGTTAATTAGTTTGGCCAATATAAAGAGATGGGAGCTGAACGTTAAGTTTTAGGTACAATTGCTGCAGTTGTGTGTTTATGGTTGAAAGCGTGGCTTTATATTTGTTTTCCTTCTTTCATTCTGAAGGACAAAATCCTCAAAGAATTTCAGGAAGTTGTAAACTGTCTTTTCATGGTTTGTTATTGCTTGTCACATAGACTTGTTTTCAAATGCAGGTAAAATAACTATACGATGGAAGTTGAAGTTTCAGGAAATGAGTCTGAAATCTTGGGTCTGTCAGAGACGTCTTGGTTGTCTGGCTTCTGTGCAATGATTTTATTTCTGTTCCTCACTTTATTGTTGAATGTAGTCGTAATAATTGGATTATGATTCTCGCGGGATATCTGTGAAGTTTGTTTTGTTTGCAAGGCACTCCAGAAGTTCAAGTACTATTTAACAGAACCCTCAGTGTGTAAGGGTGAACAGCATAAACATACCTGATATTTCTCAAATTTACCATCCTCCTTTAGACTTGCTCACAGTCTTGCATGCTACCATATGAATCCATCTTTGGCTCCCTTTTCCTGGATTGTAGCCAGTAGAAGATAACATGCAGGGAGCTTGGTAATAGGACTCATCAGTGTTTACCTCTGACTTTAGGATGACAGCATTTAAGGGAACAGAAGTTTCTATTCTGCACAGAAATGTGTAAATGCTGAAAGTGCATCCTGAAGTACTTCATTTCTATGGATAAGATGGATTGCTATCTTAGAACCCACCAGATTTGTTTCAGAGGGAAGGTGATGATAAAGGCTGAGTACTTTTTTTAAGAACACAAAAGAGTTGGCTCATCAGTGATATGAGTCTTATGCAGGAAAATATAGTACTAATAGGTACTTTCAAGTACTGCTTGTTATCTTCAATTGGTACTGAAATATTTGCCAGGCTTTGAAGGAATAGCATGTTCTTCTTCTGTCAGATCCCAAAAGGAGTGGTCTGGTGGAGCTGATTCTGCAGGTTGGAGTGGGACAGCTGAGTGAGCAGCAGAAGGACACTCTGGTGAGACAGCTGGCTGTACTGCTGAATGTTTTGGATTCAGATATCAAAGTTCAGAAGATTCAAGCCTACTCAGATATAAGGTACAAAGATGTCCTGCTGTGCCAGAAAGATTTGTGATTTTTCTTTCCCTCTTTCACAGCTCATAATGTGTGCAAAATAATTTTTTCTAAGATGACAAAAAATGCTATACTTCTCAACAGAATATACTTTAAAAGGTGAATATCTTCTGCAGTAGAAAATTGATAACGTAAGTTCTGTGGAGGCTCAGAACTGAAGTGTTTTGTTAAAAAAAAAATTTCTGTATAGATTTTTAAATTTTTTTCTTTAAAGAAAATGCATGCATGTATGTTTCAGTGTCTTTGTTCCATACAGTGCTGGGGTTTTTTTCCAACTGCTGGATGGAGCAAGACAGACAATCTTTCTCACAGTGAAGCAAGTATTTTTTTTCAAAATAAGGTTCCATCTCTATTTGATCAAACCTATTTTATCCCCCCTCCTTTTTTTTTTCCACTTCTTCTCTGTGGTTTTGATATTCTTAACAATTTTTAAACATTTTCCAAGGTAACTGGTGATGAAAATCCATTCTTTGCAGAGAAGACTCCACAGTGGATTCTTTTAAATGTGGTATTTTATTGTGAATCAAAAACACCGCTTCTGCTTGGTGTAGAGTGCTAGAGATGGCTGTGTACCCAAAGAAACTCCTCAGCATGATTGGTAGAACCTGTTGACATGAATTAGCTTTAAATGACATCCTTATAGCTACTTGACAATTTAAAACCCATTTTTGTTTTTATTTAGCTCTCGGGAACCTCTTAAAATTTAAAAACACAGTTTGGAAAATCTAGTATTTATAGCTGTGATACTTTAATCACAGGTTTTCAAATTAAAATGTTCCCTGACATGTTTGATATGGGATGAGATCAACACTACCCAATTTAAAACTTGTGGATGACAGGGCAGGAGGGCTTCCACATCAAGTTCTCTGGATCTCTTGCTTCTGAGCTTTTTGCCATATTAAATTCTTTTTTTTTTTTTAATTAGTGAAATTGCTTCAGAGTGCTTTGTGACAGGTTTTACATGAGAGTGGAGGAAGCAAACATATACTTATTTCTTAAAGCAAAAGTCGGGAAGACCAAGGAGGGAATTACATTTGCTGTTGTACTCACCTTTCTTTTGTGAAGCTGTTAAACCAGAGAACCGCTGGTGCTCCCAGCTCAGAGTCCCCTAATCTTTATCAGTGGTGACATTGGCTTTCCAGAAACAAACAAAACAAAAGGCTATATGCCTTTATCCTTTATTACTGAACACCTGACAAAAGTGGTCAGTGACAGCAGTGCTGACCATAGCTGTTCTTTCCGCAGCACTGCAGTTGTGTTCTATGTGCAGAACGGGCTTCCTTCCATGGTGATGAAGGCATCAGATGTCTCACGAATGCTGCATGTGCAGCTTTTGAAACAGAAGGCTGACTTCCTGCTTTTTAAAGTCCTGCGAGTTGACACGGCTGGTATGTTGTGGATCGTGCTTGCTCCCCTCGGAACTTTGCAGGAATTTGGCTAACACAGCACCTGGAAACGGTGCATAAAGTCCTTCTGTCTGCTCTCTGGTGTCTGGGCTTGCTGGGTGTAGCTTTATGAAAGATGATGTTGAAGACAATGCTTAAAATGCTTCATGATTTATGGGAGACTGGTGCTGGTTACTTTTAAAACACATCATCTGTAACAGCAGGCAAAAGCACATCTTAATCTGGTCTGTACCAGGAAGGCCTGGGGAATGAGGATAAAGATTACTTAAGTACCATCTTTTCTTGGAAGATGGGCAAAACTTAATATAGATTTGTTTCATGTCCCTGGTTCCTTCAGGGCTTTTAGAGTTCTGTAAACAGGCTTGTAGACAAACTTGTTCTTGTCTGCCTGTGTCAGGCAAAATGAGTGATTGCTGTGTTTTAACCTAGCCTTCTAATATTTGCAACATACACAGGCCACTGGAGTTTCTTACAATGAACTACTTCTTTTGCCCAAAAAGGTGCTTGAACTTCTAAGCCTATTTTAAGCTTCACTAGTAATGTGAATCCTTTATGATACTCAGATATTACAGATTTGACTTCTCCATAATTTAAAATCAGGACATACTGATTCAAATACAAACAAGGTAAGCAAGCTCTGGTGATAACAGTCACTGATTGTATAGTAAATTCTGTCTGTAGTTAGTGTTTGAATAGGATTGTTATTCTATTATAAATGTACTCTGATTACATTCTTTCTCTTCACAGCCAGCGGTCTGCAGAGCTGTAAATCTATTTGAGACATAACATCAAAGGAAAGGGAGCTTTAAAAAATATCACCATGTTGTCAACCAGATACTTTGCCACCAATCTAGTCTTACAGTAAGAGGATGCATGCCAACTTGTCCATTTCCAGAGCTGACCCTATGTTTGGTTCTGTTCTTAGCCTGTCTTTTGAAATGCTCTGGACACGGGCACTGTGACCCCATAACAAAGCGCTGCATTTGCTACCAGCTGTGGATGGAAAATTTGATTCATCGTTACCTAAATGATGGAGAAAGTAATTGTGGTGAGTTTGGGTGTTGTGGGATGTATTTCAAGAGTACCTTGTTGTCTCAAGAGACTGTTGATTATTTACTCTCAGAATGGGGCATACTTAGAAGGTAGATGCTGAGGGAAGTCTAAAACAGTCTCTGTTTTCCAGCCCAGCCATACCTTTCTATAGAAAGATATTTTAATAATTTGTTGAAATAATGTCTTGAACTGTCAAGACTACGTAGCCTATATTTTAAAAGTTTAATTGTAAAGAGAATCACTATTTGATGAAAAAAATGTGAAAATTTTGTCATGGGAGGGAGGTTTTGCAACAGTTTGGGGGGTTGTTGAATAGCATGGGCATTGCAAAGCTTTTAAGTAGGATTGTTGCAAAGCTGAAAAAGAGGCAGCAACTTTTATTCTCTGAGTGGGTTGTTGGTGCTTCTGTGCCAGAAGTATGATCAGATCTAAGCAAAGAAAACATTGATGTTCTGGACTGACCAATACTGACCTTTACTACCTCAGATTTTAGCATGGTTAATTCCACTGTTTCTTTCAGTTTGCCTGTTGCACCTGGGAAATGTAACTTAGTTTCACCAGTATTATCCTGTCTACATTCTGTGGCACACCTAACTTATCAGCTAAGCCTCTCTATTTTGAATAATTCATAAGTAAATTTAAATTAAATTTGTCTTCTACTGAAGTTGAAATAAAACTCAACTCTCTCAGTACTGCACCGGCTTGGAGGCATTTGCTGAGCAATGCTCTGGTCTTCAAGTAAATCTGTAAACGTTTATATGGAGCTTGGTTTAAGCCATTAAGTAACAATGGGCCACGTAATGAACAAAGACTAATGACAACCCCAATAGGATGGTAGGTTTTAAGTCCAAGACTGGGACCTCCTGCGGTCCTGCCCTGATGCTTTGTTGCTCCATAGTGCAATAATAACATTGAAAGCTGTGAGTATACACATGTTGGGGCTCAAATTATTGCACATCTGTCTGTATTCTTTCCTGTTTTCCTGGATTTATAAATATAAGTGTGCAGGTAGAAGGATCTACCCCTAATCAGCTGCTCTTTTAAAGCACTACTAAAATTACTAAAGCACCCAGACTCAGGGTACGTACACCTCTGTTTATTTTGGTTAGAGAATGATAACTGAGGTGGTAACTGTGACCCTTTGTAGGACTCAGCATAGACTTCAGGTATCTTGGGATGATAAAAGGTATTCAAGAGGAAGAAATTTTCTAACATGCATTTTCAGTATTAAAGCTAAATACTTTTAGGATTTCTTTTTATAATATGAAGGTACCGAGTTTTCCTACATTCCTGTTGCCACTCCCCATTTCACAGGATTGGTTATTTTGATAGAGTTGTATTAGAAGTTATTCTGTTAATATGACTTTACAAAGCACTATTGTGTTTCTTTTTTTCAGAGTGGAGTATACTCTATGTGACTGTATCTGTTTTTATTTTGATTGTGGTCATAGTAGGGCTTGCCTGGTTCT
This sequence comes from Atrichornis clamosus, assembly GCA_013400975.1. Taxonomy (NCBI): domain Eukaryota; kingdom Metazoa; phylum Chordata; class Aves; order Passeriformes; family Menuridae; genus Atrichornis; species Atrichornis clamosus. The sequence continues at coordinate 18,961 of WBMZ01012817.1, read as the reverse complement.
GCATCTGCTGCTGCAAAAGGTACAGGATCTGTGTTTCTTTTTGATGGGATATATGCAAAAACTGCACACAACCACCACATTTTAGTCTAGTCCTTAGCATTAAAACAGAGCTTTTTTCAGACATGTGAGGAGCTTTCTGTAGCCATTTCTGTAGATACACACTCCTTTTGAAAAAAGGAGTATCCATTTGTGTGTGTGTGCTCTTCTGCATTATGAAAAACAAAAAGCTAATGTTGTAGTATCCTTCATATTAAATGATAATTAATGTTAAAATCATGAGTATACTGCAGATCTTCGCGGTCTCCCACTGAGTCCAGGTATTCCAAGCTAAGAAAAACAAGGCACACCCTGGAGGTGTAGGAATGTTCTAGGCCATGGGACAGGAGCTGGTCCCAGTCTGGTGTCTCCCTGGGACAGGAAGGGTGGGTAGCTGGGCTACATGTGTCTTACAGGCAGGGAGTACTCTAGTGATCTCCATCATGCAGACTTCTTGCTTTCTCTTTCCTTAAACAGGAACATTCATACTACTGAATGTTGTCTCCCTCTCTGCCTCCTCTCCAGTCTTTCCTAGTGAGCTGATAATTCTCTTTCAAGTGACAACCCCCCCTGCAAGTTCTGTCACTAGAGCAAGTGTTTTTGCTGCAGCTCAAATAGCTCAGCAAATTGATAGCTTGTTCAGGTGTTAGCAAAAATAAAATGCTGTCAAAATCTTTCTGGATTTTCAACTTTTTCTAGGGTGTCATTGCAGTATGTAAAGGATGTGTGGGAGTAGATACCAATTTTCTTTTTATGGTTGAAGGAACAGTGCTGTTAGTAGAACACTTTAAATATAGTAAAGTATGTCCCATTTCACCCCCACAGTGTGGGGTGAAGCCTCACAGGCTTGTGTAGATTGGATGATTACTTAAGGGATTTTTTATGAGTTCAGCTGCTTCTGTCCTTTGTCCTCATGTGGCTTGTGCCAGAGAGTGAGGACTGGTTTATACAGATCCATGTGAAAAAGAGGAGGGAAATACAGCACAGGACAGAATGGAAAGAGATTCGCCTTGCCTTGTGGAAACTATATGAAAAAGTCACAGTGTTGTCTCACGATGTGGCTGGAGTTTTGGAGGTTTTAAAGACTTTGAGTTGCCAGGTGAACTCTGTAGAAGACCATGGAGAGGAGGCCAGGGCTGGCTCTTGCTGTAATGTTGGCTGAGCAGTTAAGTGGCTTCTCCCCTGTGAACTGTGGGGGCACATGAATGTATATCTGTGTCTGTAGTTGGTATGTTGAAATTGAACAAACTGAATCCCTGTGGCTTAGGAGAGCAAAGCAATCTGTCTTGCTTTCTTCATCTTTCTCTATCAGAAAGAAAATAAATGACACTGTCTTGTCCATATTGTACAGCTACTTGACGCAGGTATAAATTGGAACAACTGTATCTCAGTGGAGGTGAGAAAGTACCATGATGTTCCATATATTGGAGTATGTAGCTGTGTGTATGAAAAGAAAGAGGGAGCAGATTAATGTGTGTACATGAGAATTAAATGTATTTTTGGTAACTTTATTTTTAGCAGAAAGAGGACAAAGATAAGAAAGAAAACAAAATATACCATCCTAGATAACATAGATGAGCAGGAGAGAATGGAGCTACGGCCCAAATATGGTAAGTGCTGTATGGTAACCTGGGAACTCGTCCACCATGCGTGCAGTCAGTGTGTCTGTGCTGACACAGGAGTAATCAGGACAAGCCCAGAAGCTGCCCTACAAGTATGGGAACGGCAGAGACAGGCAATGGAGTGGCTGGGAGAGAATCACTTAATTTCTTTCATAAAGCCTTGGGCTCAGCCACTGCTCCAAGCTTCTTAGTTAATCTTAATGTAGAACATTTAATTGTCCCACAGATTTTCTCCATGTAAACCTTCCTCCTCTGCACATGCTTAAATTTGGAGCTGTTTTTGTTGCTGGACAGCAGTTCCCTCCTGACCTATTACTGCCCTGTTAGACATCAGTAGACTCCAGCTGCTGTTCACATATATTTTAATTTACCCGAGTTTCAGTTCTTAGCAGGGGAAATGTTGGAATCCAAAGAAATAAAATTGTTCTGAGAAACTGCTGTCCTAGAAAGAGAGAAATAACATTTCTGTAGAAACCATGACCTTCAATGCCACTCATGCTAATAAGATGATTGAGTGGACAGACTAATTTCCAGATTCAAGCTATTAAAAATGCATTGGGTATGTACTAAGATAGTCTAGTTGTTTCAAATTTAAATGCATATATTCACATTTCAGAGTCATAAACTGGTGGGCTTGCCATGAAGTCATAAGGGTATCTGCCCACAGTGTATGATACTTCCTAGGCCAGTTTTTGTGTAGGTGGTGGCAGTGGTGTTACATTGCACTGCAGAGAATGTTTTCACTTACCTTTCATATCACAGCAGGGGACAAGATGGTTAGTTGTTACTAAAAAGTCAAACCTTTCTAATGAGTTTGTTTTGCTTTTTATTGTCAGGTATAAAACACAGAAGTACAGAACACAACTCCAGTCTGATGGTCTCTGAGTCAGAGTTTGACAGTGATCAGGACACTATCTTCAGCCGAGAAAAGATTGAAAGAGAGAATCCTAGAATACTTATGAATGGTTCCATCAGAAATGGAGTTTCCTTCAACTACAGCTCCAAAGACAGATAACTGAATGAGGGTAAAAGCACAGAACATGCTGGTGCGACACATCTGAAACATGCTGGCCCAACTCTGTTTTTCCAGAACCTAAAGCTTCCTAAAATATCAACTAATTGCAGATTAAAGGGGAAATTTCTAGCACAGGTAGGAGAAGGAAGGAGGAAGGAGAAATGATTAGATGGTCAGCTAACTCTTCTTTGTTACCATTATAAGAAAAAGAAAAAGCACATCTTATTTCTTGCATGTTCTGTGCTGAATGTTTGAACTTCAGAAGGCCTTTTATTCTTTATCACTGCTACAAAACTAGCCAGGGCTGTTATGCTACAAACTATGGTAACTAACAATGGCATACAGATTCATACCATGTGCTCCTAATGCTCTCTTTAAGAAGTGGCGTAATTTGCAACAGCAAAAGCCAATATACATAAAGTCCCTTACAACTATAGAGAGCAATATGTGGCCACATGCTCCATTTTATTTTTCAGTTTAGGATGGAAACACAAAGAGCATTTTTCATGCGTTGTGTTTATCTGGCTGTACCTTGTGACTTTCTTTCCTAGTGTGTTCATCGGGTGAAAATGTTATTGTTTTCAAAGAAAGTTTACAACTACGGTTGAACTGAATCAGCTGTAATGTAACGTGGTATATCTGTGACCTGTAGGATGCAATGTTCCCTGTGTTGACATGGAAGGTGTGGTGTCTGCAAGGAAATCCAGCCTTAGGTTGCTTCTGTAATGATCAAGTTGCTTTGGCTCTGCTATGTCTGCCCAGGAAATTGTAGCAGGAAGGACTTGGTGGGAAGCGCCTTCAGAAGTGTTTTGAGCATCCCAAACAACCTTTTAGATCACTTTTGAGGAGCTCTGGGCGTTTTAAGACTGAATGCTCAGCTGAGATGCGTTTTCATCTGTCAGCCTCATCGCTCAATTAAAGAATGTGCCAGGCACTTGTGTAGTGCAATTCTTGTGGCAAATACCCTGTGTGGAGCAGGAGGTTCCACACAACTTCATTGTCATGGGACTTCATACCGAGCAATGTTTTGGCTCAAACATTAGATTGTTTTACTTCTTCCTCTGTGGCTATTCAGTGACTGTATTTGTTGGCCTAAAGAGATCCTTTTAGGTGTTTGACAAGGATAGGTGAGTTGGAGTTCTGATATTCTTGTTCACAGTCTGGATAATTTCTTCACAGCCTGCTTGTTAGGCTTTGAAATCATGTCCTCAATACTGCTCTTGAAATCTTAAACAGAAGACCTGACTTGTGGGGGTGTCTGTGTCAGTGATACTGTTTAGACATGACACCAGGTTTTCCTGGGGGTCCTCTGCTGATGTACTGGAGTCTTGGGCTGAGATTGAGGATTGATGTGTTTTGATGGAGAAAACTTTCCTTTAGGAGCATTTTGGAGAGGCTTCTTTTAAAATAATTTTTTTTTTTAATCCAGTAGTAGCGAACCCATTACCAGGGAAGGATGGAGCTATTTAGAAAGGTCAGGGAGAGGATATAGCCCATCTCCATCATGAGGAATAATGTAGTGGAGAATTCTGGGGTTTTCTCTATCCTTTCTTGGAAGTCTGACAGAACAGAGAAGCTGGGTTGAACACTGTGGCTTCTGTGCTTCTCTTGTTAATGAGCAACAGTCAGCAGAACCGTCTAGGCTGGAAGGAATCAGTAGTCAAAAGTTGTAGCAATGTGGCCTGCTCATAACTTATTTCAGACCTTTGATTCTCAAATACAGTCAGCAACAGTCCCTAAGGCTACTAATGCAGCACTGAGGAGTATTTATCCTGTGTCCAGCCCTGCGTTTTTGTGGAGATCTTTGTGTGGCTGCAGGAGTCATCATGGTGGGAGAGGCTGTGAAGAGCTAAAAAGGGCTAATACAGGTGTTTTCTATGTTTTTCCCACACCCACCAGCAAAGTGCAGTATAAATGGTATGATTTGCTTTCTTCAGAAACCAAACTTCAACTCTCTGTATGTGGGGTTTTGGCTATTTCTTGAAACAAATCTACTTTATCACACTCTCCCCCTTCTTGAGAGTGCGTGTGTATATGTATATATATTTTTTTTTAAATAACTTGGACAACAAAAGCAAGGTCAGCTTCTGGTGTCTTTCAGTTCCTGCTCTAGATGTGTTAACATAATAAAAGCAGTGTTCACTTTAAAACATTCCTGAAGAAAGTTAAGGTCCACTCAAAATACTAATTTTTTTTTCCTTTGAAATCCAAATGTTGGTTCTAATCCATTCTGCACAACTTCACTGAATGTTCCAGCAGGAATCATTCTCTTGGAAACATGCATTTTTAAACAAACAAGTTGCTTGAGCAATTTCAACTTTGTGTTTGCCATGCTGCCATTAATGCTTCTGCTAAATACTGTCTCCAGTGTGCCTTTATGTATAAGCTTACTTTCTAGGACATGTCAGTGCAGTCAGCAGCATCTCTCAGCTTTGTGAAATTAGTCACTTACGTGTTTTGGGTTTACTTTATGTTTTTAAAGCCAATGCTGAAGCCTAGGATGTTGTTCTTTCAAGGTATTAAAATTCAGACATATTTTTCTTTAAACAAACAAACAAATAACCTCACCAAAACTAAAAACTGATTCTTTAGTAAAGCAACTCCAGGAATCATAAGCCTGCATTCCTTAATGCTGTAGAATTCTCAGCGCTATTCCCCTGCCCACAAACACACACTGTGGGGTCAGATCTTTGGATCACTGGATCACTGGTTCATATGCCATGAGAACATATGCATGATTTGGCTAAGTATTTCTCACTCTAACAAATAAGAAATGTCAGAGCAATTTCTCATTGTATAAGGCCCTAGCAAGTGGGAGTTGCTTGGTAAATTCTGTTCTCTAGATAATGTTTGGCATCTTTGTTGCTAACAGTATTTTAGCTATTTTCGAAGTTAATATAGTTTAAATTTTTGAGCTGTTTCTAATTTTACTAGTTTGGTTATTCCACCTTCTTGGAAGGAGAAGTTGTTCATCTTATAATAAGATCAGACTTGCTCATAATATATGGAACTGGTACAGAAGCTGAAAGCAATAATTTCTGTGAATTTCTGGTATCACATTTGTGTCACTTGGCCAAGCATGTTTGTGTCAGGAATTTAGGAGAAACTACAGCAAGCCTTGTATCTTGATTCAGTATAATTTTTATTTCTAGAACTGTTGCTTCCTTCAGAGTATCCGGTCATACCATGAATGAAAGGGTCAGAAAACTAGCTGTAAAGGTGCAAACACAATGGCAGAATTCTGATTCTAACCCTTTAGTTTGGGTTAATATGGGTTTGAAGCAGGTTCTCAGTCCTCATGTTTACTTCCACACCCTATTTTCCTTCATGTACAGGAAGAGTACTGGCAGTTGATTTGTAAAATAGGGATGGGGATATTCCCAACAGACTCACCTGCACTGAGAAGCAAAGGAGACTACCTAGAGCTTGTCCTGTGTGGCTCAGTGTCCACTGAAAATAAAGAATAATTCAGTTTGGCACTGCTAAGATACTGCTTCTTGTTGAAGGCAGACAGTGTGCTGATACTTGCAGTGCCCCATTGCCTTGAAGTTAAAGCACTGGATTTTCATTTGCATCTTGTTTTTACATGCACAAGCAGAGATTGTCCAACTGTGTAAAGGGACTGCCTTTGTTTGCATTTTAAGGAAGGAGTATATTTTGGAAAAAACCTTCCTAAGCATTAAACAGGTTCAGTATTCAATGCAGTACATACACAGCATGAAACTGCCATGGCTGCGAACACGTAGTTGGCTTGTGGTTTTAATTTTCCTAACCAAAATGGTACTGCAGTATGAAACAAAACTTACCTTGGCAAATCTGCTGAGATCCACATCCAAATTCTCTGTCTTATGGTTCAACCTGTCATATTAACTAAAGGAAACAAAGCAAAATGCAAACTGTCTAATTACAGAGAATTGTTATTCTCTGTATTTTTCTTGTTTCTGTATTATTCTTGTTTCACGTGTAAGAACAGATTATCAACTCTATCCTTTTAACAGTCTTACTCTTCCTCTGTCAGATGCAGTACTGTTCCAGCATTTGTTATGTGCTATCAGCTGTTTGCTTATATGATGTCAATTTTCCTTTTCTTGGTCTCCTCTGGGCAAACAGAAGTGTACACATGTGCAAGGAACTTAACAGTGTATGAACTTAGAGAGAGTGAGTGCATGTGTGTGTTCTCTGTGCTGTTGCAAACTTTCCTTACGTAGCCTGGTGTTCTTGAAATAATTGAGCTCTTAGGCAAATGTTCTATTCCTGCTTTTAGCCTCAAGTGAAACTAGTTTTGCCCCCTAGTATACTGATAGGGGCAGTCGTCAGATGGAGCTTTGGAATGGTAGTAATGACTGTGTGTTCTTCTGCCATTTATGTGAGGTTTGAGAGAAGAAAACATTCCTCTAGAAGGGAAATGGGATAGAGGTGAATTAGTTTCTTAACATCAGTTATTGCTTATCAGTGATCACTAACTAGAATACTAATCCCATACTTCTGCAGCAAAGAAAAACCCATTTCATGTACCTTTTCTGTCCTGAACTCCCCAACACAAAGGAGAGAAATATAAAGTTTAGAAATAAAATTTTAAAAAGGAGGCGGCAAAGGCAAATGCTTTTTGCACAGTCTGTGAATCAAATGCAGATGAGCTGCACATCTGTAATTTGTCTCTGTATGGAAGCACTTCTCCCTGTGGGTGGATGGGTGAGCTATTACAGAATTTATATTAGGAATCTGTTTCTAGAGAATGTTATTTATTGCTAATGCTATTGTATTGTAACTGGAACCATTTCTGAGCTGAAATTACTACATTTGTGTAACTATTAATAAAGTTTTGTCTTTCCTTTTAGGAATTTGTCAAGTACTCTTTTTAGGCCTGGTGTTCTGTATTGGACTCAACACTCAGGCCAGGCTAATAGCCATATGCTGTATACCATACATGTATCTGTACTCAAAAGCAGTGCAATAGCTGATCCCTTCCCTTCCTACTGACAGAAGTATCTTTTTGTAGGGAGGTGACATAATTCAGTACATCAGAAAGCAGGAAAAAACCCCAGTTTACTCTAGTTCATAAGTTTTCGTGTGGTGCTTGTCCTTACTTGGTTTAATTGGCTGTGTGTGAGTAATCACCAGCTGTCATGCCAAGTGTGGTGATTTCACAGATTTTGTCACGTATTCTCTAACAGATTGAGAGTGTTTGTCAGTACAAGGACTGCTTTGCAGTAATCAGATATATTAGTGTGCAATATAACCCAAAATACTGTTGTTAGTGGGGGTAGATTATGCTGCTTGTTTCTGAACTGGAAAAGAAAGATCCTTTCATCAGTGTGTATGAAATCTGTGATAAATAGTGATAATGAAAGGTGCTATGAGATACAAGTGTCTTTCTGTAAGGAAGAAATCATACACCATAAAAGCAACTTTTAAAGTGTATTTGGATACATGGTGCCACAGTCTATGTGGTACCTCATACACACTGGACTACAAGGGAATACTGGCAGCTGAATGAGCTGATGTGTCCATTGAAGAATGGAATCTGCCCCTTTGTTATTGCCCTGTACATTTTGGTAACAGCAGTAGCCTGCCCCCATCGCTTTGGGGAAACAGGTGCAACAGAAGATAATCAGCAGTGATCCAAAACAACTTCACCCTGTTGTGCTAAGTAGCTTTGGCACTCACTGGTGAATAAACCACCAACTTCTCATGGTTGTTCTTGGAAGGACCTAAGCAGGAAGTTTTGACATGAAAACACTTTTAAAAAGTGTTAAAATGTAACTTAGAACTTCTCAACACCATACCTAAATTTTACTATAGCTAAGTTGTTACTTAGTTGTTACTATCAGAATAGGTAAGCATAGTTTCCTGAGAGTTTGTTACGGAGAAGACAGAGTGGGGGGGTCAAACAGCTGTCTAAAGAGTAACATAAGAAAATAAAATAGAACTTGGCCGTGACTATGTCAAGTTGGAAATTAAAAGACAGTTTCTCAGTTTCAAAACTCTTATTAACTAAATAGAAGTAAAAGAGCTTCCAAAACTCTATATTAAATCTTAATAAATGAAGTACAGAATTATGCAAGTAATCACATCACAAAAGCAAAGCCTATCTGGCGATAAAATGTTTGGTTCAGCATAAAAGACTTGCATACAGAATGACTGACAGCATCTTACTATGCCAAAGTGGTTTCATTTATTTCATTTAGATTCAAGAGATTGTGATTGCAGGTACCAAAATGTAACACTGTATGAACATGTGGATGCAAAGAAGTGTTTTCTTTTCCAGTGATAAAGCTGTCAACACAGAATATTCTGTGCAAATGTGAGAGACTGAACTTAATGTGGCTGGTGTCAATTTGCCAATTCAGCATTGAATAAGGTAATAAACCACAAAATCCAGTGCTTTCACAGAAGTTATTTATTAACTGAAAACATTTTTTATCACAGTTTTAATATCCAGAAATTGCTAAACTATCACAAGTGCAATCAACACAGCTGAGGTGTAAGAATTCAAGTAAGTCTTGTTGAAGAATCACAGCTTTTGCTATGAAGACAATTTTGATTATTCTGTGCTTAACTGATGTAGACTTTACTGACATGAGGATATTATGCTGGAATCCAACCAAAATCCAACCTACACAAAGGTATTTTTACAAAGTTTCTCACATGTGTTATCTTTAGTTATTGTTTGTGCTTGTTATCAGGCATAGGAAAAGGTATTATTTGCTAGGAAAAAGTAAACATTTACTCATTAAAAGTGGTGTTCTCAGGCAAGGCATTAAGATTTTGAATGTACCAATGTGTCAGATCAGGAGCTTTGCAGTGAAGAGAGCAAGGGGTTAAAGAATTTATCCTCCAACTGCACTGTCCCAAGAAAGACCCTCACATTCAATACTGCACTGTCATACAGCTGTAAAGGAGATTATTTTAATTTTGACCTTATACTGCATTTCACAGGCAGACATAACTTAAGTCTGCAATTTCAGTGGCAGATATTCTACCTGCATACAATACCTGTCACTATGCCTGCATCACTGTGTTGTGGTACCCAGGAACCAAGGCATGACCCTCTTCTACTGAGTTACTTTTTCCAATTAGATGTAAACACATATTGGTAGCCAAGGCTGGCAAATAGCTTCCTCTTCCAAATCACACTATTCACCAAATTCAGGCAGCCTGTGTGCTCAGTAGTGTAAGCTTAAAAGTTGACTGTAAGAAAGTTTTTTGCAACTAGTGTAGAAATAGGCCATCCTTTTTTTTGTTCCTGACACTAAGCACAGATAACAGTACTAAGTCCTCACTACCATGAATGTGTGGGTTTGGTGTACTGGGAATTACTGGAAGGGCAGTAAGTGCTCTTTAACTGCCCTTTGGTTGACATGATGCACACAGTACTGACCGATAATGTGCTCCAGACTCACCTGGCCTAACTGTTACACAAATATAACCATAAAAAAATACTTAAAAATAAGAAGTAGCAGTCAATGCTACTTTATGTGCGCTTTAAAAAAACCCTGTGAAACGGTTCCAGCTTGCTTCCCCTCCTTCCCCAAGTCTAGTGTTACCTGGTACCTGTTTGCCTGATGGGATAAAATATCTTAAAATATTCCATTTCATAGGGTACATTCATTAGTTTATAGGAAGAAGAGCTCTGTTGCCTTCTTTTATTTATTTTCAATAATGAACACAAGTAACAAAATTTATTCTACTTAGTTTCTGCAGTGCTCATTTATTCACCAAATTAACATTTCTGCACATTTTTTAAAATGCTTTGTTTGACTGCCATTAAAATAATGTTTAAACAACATTGTTTATTTTATATTAAGGAAGCCTTATATCATCTTTTGAAGATGACAGAATAGCAAGGTGATGTGTCCAAGTCTCACCTCTAACCACTACTACTTAAACCTTTATTAGGTCACAAATTAGCCATATTCAAAGGTTTTTAACCTTCCTCCCTAATAGCCACAAATACAATTCAAAACACAAAGCCCACAGGAATGCTGGATAACTGCTCATATTCTTTGAAGGGGCTGAGTAACATTCCTTTAGATACTGAGCAACATTTACATCAGAGACTGCACTTCTACCCAAGGAGAGTCATGGCCTTTCTATAGAAGTGGGGGAGTTTATCTATATCATGTCACCACTTGTACTTTCTTCACACAGCCACTATAGTGTCCCCTTACAATTTTGCAAGTTATTCCTGTAAGTATCCCATCTTCCTCCTGGTACTCACTAAGCCAGCAATTCTTTGTTCTGGACTGCCCTGTTCCTAGGACTGCTGAGGCTAACAGGCATCGAACAAGGACCACATTTCATCCTAGGCATGCAAGCCGTTGGGCACAAATTACAGCTCTTTGCTCAAAAGCCTAAAGCTGAACAGGCAGCAGCCTTTACAGTGCTGAAAAAGCTGTCTTTTTGCTGTCTTTTTTTAGCTATATCTAGGCGGATGCCTAGATATAGCTAAAAGCAATTCCTCACCTTTTGTAAGCAGCAGATTCTCCCACAGTTTAAAAAACAAACCCTACATGCTTGCTTCTAAAGGTCACATAATCACATTAGAAAATGTGAGTATTTACACAAAATTCTAAAGGGAGACTGCCATCCCAAAGCCTCCCATTTTCACACTGAACACTAAAGGCAGTATAAAATAGTGGTCTAGTTTCCCCCTGCCATAGGTTATAATCTGTTTCCATTAGGCACAAGTCTCCAAGTTCTCCTAGTTACACAGGGATAATCCAAGAATAATAATTCTAGTCATTACTAAAAACAATGGACATTGTGATCACATTGCTGAAAAACTGTATAAATGAAGACCATGTAAAAACTTTTGGCAGCACAGAATACTGTAAATATCTCTATACCCACACAAAATAGGATTGATTAGTTTCATAGAAGGTAGAAGTTGCATTCATATGTATTTCTGGTTCAAGAAGCTTATTAAAACTACACCACTTTTTTCCAAGATATTCGGATTGTGTATTTTGGAGGTTTTTATAATCCTCCAAAGCAGACATATTTTATTTCTAAGTATTCATCAATGCCGTATTTTGAACCTTCTCGCCCTAAGCCAGACTCTTTTACCCCACCAAAAGGACACTCCACTGACGAGATTATGCCTTCATTAACACCAACCATTCCAACTTCCAGCTGTTCTGCAACTCTCCAGGTCTGAGCTAGATCTTGGGAGTAGAAATAACCTGCCATGCAGACACCGAGATACAGAAATGAAAATGAGTAAGAACAATTGCAGAACACTGTGAAAAAGAGACTTATTGACATTCAAATTCATCACCCCATAACACTAAAGCTCATAAAAACACAGAAATACACTTATCTGGCAGAGGCATACCTGCTAAACCCACATTAGCTGCGTTTGCTATAGCAACAGCTTCTGCTTCAGTCTCAAATCTGTCAATAGAAAGAGAAAAAATACAAATGAAGCCCACAGTTCATCTACTGTCTTGCTGATTTACTGACAAGAAGCAGTCTTACCAGAAATTAAAATGTCAACTTTTTTCCCCAAAAGTGTACTTTAAAAATCTAATTTAACTTTCACTTGAAACTATGAAGGAGCGTCTATTGCTTCTCTTAATTTAAACTGCAGTAAAGCAGTTAAAATTGCCTTTATCCTCCCTAGGTAGCTGGATGGTAGCTGAACCATTTACTTCACATGGGTTAGCCTACCTATTTCCCCACCTACACAACCACTCCCAACTCTGAGAGATAACTGTACGTTCTCCCATCACATCCAATTGCTCTGCACAGAGGCTGGAAAGGCTTTAAGGAGAACAGACAGCTCTAAGGCATCCTCTGTCAAAAAAATTTAGGACTAGCAAATCACATGATAAATTCAGAAGTCCTGTCTCCTATTTCATACCACAAATCACGAAGTTGATGAAGGTTTTACTGCTATCTACCCTTGCTTAACTATTGAGATACTTTAAAACAAAGTCATTTTCAAAAAGTTGCAGAGATGCTAAAATCAGGTCAAGAAAGAGAAACCACATAACCGAGGTATGTTTTCACATGTGTGCCCCAGTCTTATTACAAGAGTTATGTGATCATACAAAAATAATTTTTGCAAACTGTCTACCTGCCATCTTTCAAATCTTGTTTATTCAAAATAATCTTTCATTGTGTTGTTATTTTTGATCTGTAAAATTAATAGTCTTACTTGATAACTGGTGCTAAAGGGCCAAACGTCTCCTCTTGGGTGCAAAGCATTTTTGTTGTAACGTTACTAAGCAGTGTTGGCTCAAAGAAATTCTTCCCCAAGCTGTGCCGTTTCCCTCCTGTCACAACAGACGCTCCTTGAGAAACTGCATCCTTAATGTGTTTCTCCACCTGAAGAAATAATACTCTCCAATATTAAAGAGAAAATTTTGAAGAATGGTTCATACTTTGCAGAGGATTGTTTGCAATATTATCTAATTTCAATTCTTGTTTCTCTAAGTCTGACAATTTCAAAGGGATACATTATGCATATTACCCCAGGTCTCACGGATGTTAAAGATTCAACTTTTCTGCTGAAGTTAAAAAACTACACCTAATGTGAGAAAAAGTCTTTGCAGGACTAAAAGCTACGTCTTATATCAGTGATCAAGTACTGTGGAAACAGAAGTACACAACTGCCATGTAAAGAGAAACAACTTTCAATATGGTACTGGCAAGAACATTTTCCACCCCCTACATCTGCAGTTCATCCAAAGACAACAAAGTATTAAGAAAACTATAGTAGCAATCTCCACCTAGACTATTGTTCTTTGAAATTACAGAAAGGCACTTAAGTGACTATATACAGTGCTTGCTTATTTGTATATATAGTTGTACATGGCACATACACTACATGTTTGTGATACACAAAGGGAAAGCATGAAGGAAAGAAATACAAGTACTGTATCCTTCATCTCCCAAATAGCCAAATATTTTCCTATTCTAATATTTTATAAACAGAATCTGGCAGTGTTCATGTATAATGGATTCAAACCAAGCCTGCATAAAACTGAGCTATAATATCTTACAAAATATGAGCCACATGACTTAAGAACTTTAACTTATAGAAAATGTGACTTACTACAAGTTAAAAAAAAAATAATTCCTGGAGTTGCAGGTCATCCAAAACAGAAGACCCAAACCATGCACATAAAGTTTCAAGTGATTACAACATCCAGTATTCTGGTATTTTCAACCCCGATGCATTATTCTGGTTAGCTTTTGCCAAAAAGAAACACTGCACTTCAAAAGGAATTGTCAATCATAGTGCTTCAGAACTGGAGGATCACCGCACAGCTCTCACAGTGTATCAAACTGCAGTAAATGGTCTTCAGAACAGCTAGGAAGTAATCAGGAGGAATCAGTTTCTCCTAAAGGAGGTCTCTCTTTCCCTTAATGGAAACAGGGGAATGATACATGAACTGTCCACATCTGTTTGTCTATACGTATACATGGACTTGGAGGACAGACACTTCCAGCCACACTGCAAATAAGTTCTAATAAAACAAGTGAAAAAAGTGAAATATAAATCTGAAGTTATTTTATGGATCATGCATGTCAAAAATGTCAAAGATGTCAAAAATGAAATATTTTATTTATACCTTCTCCACTGCTTTTTCATTGATTAGTGGTCCTTGGGTAGTTTTTGCATCAAATCCATTTCCAACATGTAGTTCTTTCTCTATAGCTTTAGCAAACTTTTCCACAAATTCATCATGAATTCCCTTTTGCACCAGGAAACGGTTTGTGCAAACACAGGTCTGAAAATGAACACGGTAAGACAAAAAAACAGTAGTTTATATTGTATTTAATCTATCCATTAATTAATTCTGGCTTTCATGCCACAGAATCAGGTTACTACACTGATGTCCTCTGCCTCTTCTCACTCATCCTAAGCTGTTACCTAGCTATGTCATTTCTTTCATCACCCATTTCACTTCAGAAATACAACTTCAACAAGCTGTCAGTGGGTGTGTGAAATATGTCACACTGCTAAGTTGTTTACGCTGGGGAAAGGTTTTGTGCGTTTTGGGGACTCAGATATATGGATCAACCAAGGTCCAGAAGCTGCACAAAATACCTTTTAATTAGACTGCTGAATGCTGGACTGAGCAGCAGAAACTCAAATTACATTTGGTGGTGTAGGGGTCCTTTTTTCTAACTCCTTCATTATTTGGATTTAATTTTGCTTTCTTCCTGGAAGATATTTCTAAGTGTTTTCAATGGCCTACTTATTTGTGTTACCCCTTTGTTCAGACTGCATCCTATTTTGGTTGCTACAGTATGTGAAACGTAACAGCTACTTTATCCTTTTCACAGCAGCAGAGGTGCCTTTTATGTTAAATCTTGTCCAGTCTGGGTTTGATCCCTCAGTGGTCCTTGTCCACTTTTGTTTCCTTTCTTTCTTCCCAAGATTAGTCATGCCTTCTTCTTGTGTTATTCAAGCAAAGTTTTCCACACCAAATGACCTCCTAAACCTGGAGGCTGGAACCGTCTCCACACAGCCCTTCTCAGCTGACTGTTCTGGAAAGTGATGCTCTTAAATTTTTTTTTACTCTAAGTGAAATACATTTGAAGTAATGCACACTTGAATCTTGTCTATCACTTTTTTTAAGCTACTCATGGAAAGAACTATCTTAACAGACTGAAGCAGGATGGTATCTTTCACAGCTCTAGTTCTACAATGAATTTAATGTTAACAAAGCATATGACAAATGCCTTATCACTTCTCAAGCTCTTGCAAGGAGTCCTAGTGAACATCTTCTTCTCAGTGATGTTACTGACTGCCATGTATGTTGTGAAAATACGTGGGATTTCAGTGTCGCTATCCAGACTTGCTGATAACTGGCTTTAAGGCCCACAGCCGTGTGTGAGTCCAGCATCTTTATCTTAACAGTGAAGTGTTCTGTGCTTTTTTTTTACATGAAACAGTTTATTAACAGCTTAAACAATTTGTACTTCATTTTCTAGAAGCAAGGACAAAAAGATTACTCTCACCTGCCCTGAGTTTCTATACTTAGAAGCAAGGGCTCCTGCGACAGCACGGTCCACATTGGCACTGTCAAACACTATGAAAGGAGCATGTCCTCCAAGCTCCATGGAAACTCGCTTCACAGTGCCAGCTGCGTGCTTCAGCAATATCTGTAGGCAACAGAGAAGACACAGAAATCTGTACCTCTACCAGATGTGAACTGTGGAGTCATGGATGCAAGGCCATGAGAAATTAACTCTGGCAAGGAAATAATCTGCATCCTCTCTACAATGCTAGACCATCTCCTATGACAAAAACAATGACAAATTTCCTTCATTAAAATCTTTAAAAGATGAAATTCTGGCCAAGGACTAATGACGAGAAGGATTTTCATCAACTTAAGATCAAGTCAAGCTTTTATATACTAATACTGTTACTTTTGTTTGTTTGTTCTATTCTTTTTTGATAATAAAACCTCAACTACTCTTGCAAAAGTTTTCCAAGATCTGACAGAACTTGGTATTATGATTTGCCTTGATACCAGACTTTTTCTTCATTCTGCATACAGCCATCCCATAGAATTCTATAATCTTCTAGCTACTCTGCAGTTTTAGTGATTTCATTAGAGATGGGGAAAAGATTGTTTATGGACAATTTATAGCAGAGATTCCAGGATCTTACTTCTCTAACACTTTCAACTGCAGGAGCCATTCTTGAATAGTACCTTTGAAACCCAATTTCAGTGTTCTTACTAGTATGTTGTCACCTTGTGATATAGAAGAAGATCTTGTACAGAACAGTTTAGTTCACATTATAGTTTAATAAAGGGCTATTATCAGGAAGTTTCAGGCAGGCATCCTTCTGTAAAGTACTGATACTAAAATATATAAGCAATATCTGACTTGGTACACAAATATTTGGACAATCTGTGTACAGCAGCCAGAGAAGGTGGCTCTGTATAAAGGCACACACTTTCCCCCAACCTTTCCAGTATAACCACAGTAATAATCTTCAAGGATATTCTGTCCACTTACGTACCTTTCCTGTCGCTGTAGAGCCAGTAAAAGATATTTTGGATACCAATGGATCAGTGCACAGAACTTCCCCTACAGCTGCTGTCTGTTGTCTGGAACAAGGGACAACATTATACACTCCTGCTGGAATTCCAGCCTGGTTTGCAAGCTTCAACAAAAGAAAAACATAATTTGCATTATTAGTGCATTTGGTATGAGGAATAGTCACTTGATTGTTCAGTGTTTTGAAAAAAACACTCTAAGTCAGTGGAAGCCCAAAGGGCTCAGCACAACTGGGAACAGTTGCCAGTGTTAAAAGAGCAGCTTTGCTCCAGTTTAAGCTGTCTTGTCTGTTCAAAGGAACCATATGAAAGACAGAAGGATGTTTCATGTAGCAAAACGGCCCAATCCATTTTGAGGCTCTAGACCATTTTAGAGGCAATTTACAAAGATGCTCACTAAACTAAAACACCTGCATCAAGTCAGCCAGTTTGCCCTTTCTTCACATATGAAGCTGGACAGAGTTAAGTTCAAAGCCCATCCGACTCCCCATTTACAGCTTCAGTCCACTGCTGAGGTAAAGCTTAGCACTGAAAGCTCACCTCCCCAAGAGCTAATGCTGATAAAGGTGTGTCCTCTGCAGGTTTCACTACCACTGTACAACCAGCTGCCAGAGCTGCACCAACCTTCCGGGTAATCATAGCACTGGGAAAATTCCACTAGGAAGAAAGAAAAAAGTACAATCAAAGTTGGGAAAAGATCTGCATGATGTGTTTTGTTCTAAGTGACTATTACAAAGGAGCACTCCCAATCCAGGGAGAAGCAAACAGAAGGCAGAAATGAAACTCTCCAGGGATGTTTGCCAGGGCTGGAGGAGCCACAAGGCCCCAGCCCCATGCTGTGAGCTGAGGTGAAAACCTTCACATGATTCAGAAGAGTTCAGCTGTGCTTACTGGGGTTATAATGGCTGCCACTCCTACTGGCTGCTTCAGCACCAGGATTCTTCTGTCCTTTGCAGATGCTGGAATAACATCACCATAAATCCGGCGAGCCTCCTCCGCAAACCATTCCAGAAATGAGGCAGAATACATGATTTCACCCTGTGCTTCCTTCAGAGGCTTCCCCTTTGATTAAATCAGATTGAAGGTACATTGTAAGTGGCAAACAGAAGCAATTAAAAAAAAAGTACTTTTGGAGTTTCTGTTCTTTTCAGAGTACTTTATGATCCCCTCCCTATCACATACACTGCAATCTCCAGAAAGGATTATATGACTGCAGCAGCAATAGTTGTGTGATGTCAATATACCATTGTTTAGTCAACTTTCTGTATACTGTGCCTGGATTTGTATGTGTTCAAGACAAGGAAGAGGAATAGCAAATGTAGAATGCATGTATTTACAAATTCTGCAGTTAACTGCTGTTGCCATTCTGAAGACACAAATCATGGCAAAACAGTTAGAAGTTTATGCCAGGGTCATTTGTTCTGGGACTACTACTTTGGACTATCCCCAGGTCTGATCCCATGGACTGAATGACCATTAGCAGCAGTGACACCACAGGGAAGTGGCTGAAGTATCTTCCAGCAAGGTTTTATCTGAAAGGACACCAGTTCGTGAGCTTCCAGACTACTCAGTGATACAAACCAAAGCAGACTATGTGAACCCAACTTGGAGACTTGCATATTTTTTTCCAGTCACAAACATTTCTGCCATGACGACCATGGTTTAGGTGGATGTATGCTTTTGCATGCCATGAAGCACAACGTGGGTTTCTGCTGGTTAGGTACTACAGTCATCAAGCCAATGCAGTTCATGTATGTCTGGAAGAGGAATGTTTGAAACGTCATCCACTGACCTAGCAGAGCAATGTGCGTGCACAATGTGCCCAAAGTTATTAAAAAGGACATGGTGGCTAACTGGTGAAATGCGCAGGGGGAGACTCGAGGGCTGTCAGTTTTACTTCATGTCACTGTTCACCTGCCTGTGTTAGGCTTCCCAGTCCGAGTGCCAGCACAGGGCAGTGCCCGTGCCCACACCCGCCGCCCCACTCACGTTCTCGGCCGTAATGATCCGCGCCAGCTCCTCCTTGTTCTCCATCATCAGCTCGTACCATCTGCGGAGGCGCGCGCTCCTCTCCTGGGAGGACGGAGAGACAAGGCTGCCGCGGCCGCCGCACGCAGGGACAGGGAAGCGGAGCCCCGGGAGACCCGACCGGACAGGACCAGACCGCCACGGGACCCCCTCGCCGCCACCTCCCGCGGCCGCTCACCTTGGCGGGGAGGCGGCCCCAGGCGGCGCCGGCTTCGTGCGCGGCCCGCACGGCC
>WBMZ01012815.1:0-118109 GCA_013400975.1 Atrichornis clamosus | reverse complement strand
CACATGGCGGCGCGACGGCCGCATGTGACCGCCGTCACCTGACCAACATGGCCGGGGTCGCCCCCGCCGCTGCCCGCCGCGGCTGAGCCGCCGCCGCCAGGTAACGCGGGGCCGCCGGGGCGGTGAGGGACCCCCCACCCCGGGGCGGGGTAAGAGCTCTCCGGACCGGCCCGCGAGGATCAGCCCGGCTCTGCCCTCCCCGCGCCGGTAGCGAGGGCCCTGCGCGGCACGGGGCCGGGCCGCCTGTCCGGCCGTGGCCATGGCTCGGGGCTGGGGACGTGCTCCTTGCTAGGGACATCCTCTCTGTCTCCCCCGTGACCCCCTCCCTGGCCCTGGGATTGCAGCAGTCCCCTTGTGTCCCCAGTACCGGGATTATACTGCAGAGATCCCATCGTGTACCCTATTAGCCGTGGAGGTGCAGATGACCCATCATGTCCCCCTACACGTTCTGTCATGTTCTTGCCACTAGTTCTTGGGTCTGTGAATGTCCTGTTTCGTTCCTCCTTTAAGCCTGGGGCTGAAGAGGTGCCATCATGTCCCACTCCCTGGCAGTAGATGTGCTGTTGTGTGTTCTTCCACCAACCCTAGGCTTGCAGAGGTCCCATCATGTCCCCCTTCCTGGGAAGCCCCACCTTGTCCCTCCCAGCCAGGCCTGGTCCCTTCTCAGCCCCGACACACCAATACAGTGCCCAAGCTCCTAAACCCAGCTTTTTTTTGCTGCATTTCAAAGGGGGAAGTGAGACTTGCTGTGTAGCACCCACTCAGTGGGGAGGGCAGGATGGTTCTGCATTGCTCTGCTTGCTCATGGCCTCCCTGGGCCGCCTCTCTCCCAGCAGAATCCAGCATGGAAGGCTTCCTGCAGAGCGTGGAGAAGGACCTCAACATCGATCGCCGGCAGCTGGCCCCCGAGAGGACCCACGTCACCGCCTTCGTGCCGGCCAAATGGCTCTCGAGCCTCAAGGAGCGCCGGGTGCTGCCGGCGGCCTGCCCGCGGCCCGAGGGGCTGAGCGAGGTGGAGGTGAGGACGTTCCTGCAGCACTCGGTGCAGAAGCTCCCCGCCGGCTGGACGCGGGTGGAGATCCACGGGCTGCGGAAGGCCCGGCTGGGGTACCTGCTGCGGGCACAGCCCCCCGACCAGCGCTGCGGCGGCAGCGTGGAGACCCTGCACGGCTTCATGCAGAGCGTGGCCGCTCAGAACTACCGCAACCTGTGGGGCCGGGCTCACGGGCTGTACGCGCGGCCCTACCGGCGCCCC
Organism: Atrichornis clamosus; assembly: GCA_013400975.1. Classification (NCBI taxonomy): domain Eukaryota; kingdom Metazoa; phylum Chordata; class Aves; order Passeriformes; family Menuridae; genus Atrichornis; species Atrichornis clamosus. Next base: position 116,854 of record WBMZ01012815.1, on the reverse strand, counting down.
GACGCGCCGCCCACCCTGCCGGCGCTGGACGCGCTGCGGGCCGCCCTGCAGAGAGCCTACGGCTGCCCCGTCCTTCAGGTGGGCAGGAATGTGCCCGGCACTTCCCCTGCCAAGGAGAGCGTGGCCAAAGGGGCGCAGTCGTGCCCCAACATCCTGCAGGCTGAGGCGCTGCTGGAGTCGGCCGACATGCTGTACGTTGTCTACCCCTATGTACAGTACTGCCTGCACGACGTCGTGACGTTCAGCCCGGCCAAGCTCACCAACAGCCACGCCAAAATCCTCTTTCTCCTCTTCCATGTGCTGCAGGCCATGAGGGCTTGTCACCAGGCGGGTCTGGCTTGTGGAGACTTCTCCCTTCGGGACGTGGCTGTGGATGAGAAGCTGTGTAGCCGGCTCCGGGTGAACTTCAGGGGGTACGAGGGACATGGGGAGGAGGAAGAGAATCTGGAGGGTGGTCTGGAACGAGCGAGTGAGCAAAGCTGCATGCAAGGGCAGGAGGGGACATGCAGCACCTGTCAGAAGGACCTCCGAGACCTGGTGTTGCAGTGGGTGCACGGGCAGGTCAGCAACTTTGACTACCTTATGCGTCTGAACAGTTTGGCTGGGAGGAGAATGGGAGACCCCAATTACCACCCGGTCCTTCCATGGGTTGTGGACTTCACTACCAAAAATGGCAAGTTCAGGGACCTAAGGAAATCCAAGTTCCGTCTCAACAAGGGAGACAAGCAGCTGGACTTCACCTACGAGATGACCAAGCAGGCATTCGTTGCGGGGGGATCGAGTGGGGAGCAGCTGCACGTGCCCCATCACATCTCCGATGTCCTTTCGGATATCACCTACTACGTGTACACGGCCCGGAGGACACCCAAGGCTGTGCTGTGCTGCCACGTGAGGTCCCAGTGGGAGCCCAACGAGTACCCAGCCAGCATGGAGCGCATGCAGAGCTGGACCCCGGATGAGTGCATCCCAGAGTTTTATACAGACCCCTCCATCTTCCGCTCCATCCACCCGGACATGCCCGACCTGGACGTGCCGTCGTGGTGCAGCTCCTACGAGGAGTTCATCGAAGTTCACCGCATGCTGCTGGAGAGCCGGGAGGTCTCCCAGGACCTCCACCACTGGATTGACCTCACCTTTGGCTACAAGCTGCTGGGGAAGGATGCAGTCAAGGAGAAGAACGTCTGCCTCCACCTCGTTGACAACCACACTCACCTGACGACCTACGGGGTTGTGCAGCTCTTTGACCAGCCCCACCCCAGGCGCATGGTGGGACCTGCCTACACTCCTGCTGAAGCTCCAGCCATTGCCCGGCCTCTGCTCCAGAACATCCGGGAGACTGTGCTTTTGGAGGATATCCAGGGCCAGGTGACGGATGTGGTCAACGGGCTGGTCCTGGAGGCTACTCCCAGCGAAACCACCTGGTCTGGGGAGAAACCCATTGCTGGTGAGGATGATTTAGAGCAAGGCACGGAAGCCCTGGATTCCATTTCTGCTCCTGTTAGGGCCGCTGACCAGCCCTGTGCCACTGTTCCTCCAGCACAGCCCTCCACACTCCCTGCTTATGCCACCGACGGCAAATCCTCGGGGGTCCGGCCGCTCCGTCGGAGCAAGGCAGGCGCTACGGATCAGCTGGACATGAAGATCACTCTTCCTGAAGGTTTCAATCCGCTCCAGGCCCTGGAAGAACTGGAGAAATTGGACAATTTCTTGGTTAAAGGCTTGAGCAGCGAGATGCAGCTACTGGCGCAGCCGTGGGAAGAGCCCCCTCTGGGACTCTCGGACCTCTTCCAGAGGGACATGCAAGCTCTGGGCATTCTGGTAGCTGAGATTATATTTGCACCGAGGATCCGTCCGTCGAAGCCCGACGCGTCCCTGTTGGAGCGGTTCCTGATGGTGCGGAATCTGTGCCGCTACCATCCCAAGGAGATCCCGGCCCCGCTCCAGCATGTGCTGCACGTCCTGCTCCAGCTGAACGTGCCTGTGGAGAAGCTTCTGAAGCCCAGGCTGGGCAAGGGCTCGGTGCAGTTGTTTGAATACAAACCCATCTCCCAGGGCCTCCCACCACCCTGTCCCACACAGCTCCTGAGCCCCTTCAGCTCCATTGTCCCTTTCCCCACGTACTTCCCAGCTCTGCACAAGTTCATTTTCACCTATCAGGCAAAGAAGATAGAGGATGAAGGTCAAGGCCGGGAGCTTGTTTTCCAGCTGTGGCAGCAGCTGGAGGGGATCCTTTCTGAAATCACTCCTGAAGGCTTGGAGATTCTTCTGCCTTTCATATTATCTCTGATGTCTGAGGAAAACACCGCTGTCTATGCAGCGTGGTACCTCTTTGAACCCATAGCTAAATCCCTCGGTCCCAAGAATGCCAATAAATACTTGCTCAAGCCCCTGATCGGAGCCTACGAGACCCCCTGCTCCCGGCACGGCAGGTTCTACCTGTACACAGACTGCTTTGTGGCCCAGCTGATCGTGCGCCTGGGGCTGCAGTCCTTCCTCCTGAACCTGCTGCCCCACATCCTGCAGATCCTCGTGGGCATCGAGAGCTCACGCGAGGAGAGCAAATCCCTCCTGGGCACGGCCGAGGATGATGAGAGCGGAGGGGAGAGCCCGGTGTCGTGTGTGTTTGGGGAGGAGATCAAAATGGACGTGCAGCACAGCTCTGCTGCACTCGACCTCCTCGACTACACCTCTGGGGTCAGCTTCCATGACCAGGCCTACCTGCCCGAGGGTGAGGACTTCCAGAGTGGCCTCTACGTCGGGGAATCCCTGCAGCCCCAGGAGCAGGAGTCGCTCAGCCTCGGCCGGCTCAGTGACAAGAGCAGCGCCAGCGAGGTGTCCCTGGGCGAGGACAGACCTGCTGACGGCGATTCCCAGAAGGACAAGAGCAGCTTGAAGTCGATGGACAGCAGCCAGGACCTGAAGCAGAGCGAGGACTCGGAGGAGGAGGAAGAGGAGCACGATGAAGAGGAGCACGAGGACGCCGCGGTTGATGCGGAGCTGACGGTGGTCGTGGATGCTGGGGCCTCTGTGGATGTCACCCTGGCTGATGACAGCAGCGAGCCAGAGGACGGGGAGGGAGAGGAGCTGCCGGATCACTCAGATGACAAAGAGCAGACCATACTGCTGGGTAAGGCCCTGCCAGTGTCAAGGCTGAGCACGGCAAACACGCAGACAAAAGCAGAGCCTGGGGAGAAGTGGGTCCAGTTTGGGGGTGTCTGGTCCCAGTTTGGTGATGGAGCCAGTGTAAAAGGCCAGGTCTGCATGTGGATCTGAGGCCTGGGGTGGTGCCCAAGAGGCTGGAAGGGCAGCAGGCGGGCGATAGCTGATCTGTGCCATGCTGGGCTGTGTCCTTGTGACTGTTGCTGTTTTGCAGACACAGCCTGTAAGATGGTGAGGTGGCTCTCGGCCAAGCTGGGCCCGACCGTCACGTCCCGCTTCATCGCCAGGAACCTGCTCCGGCTGCTCACGTCCTGCTACGTCGGTAATGCCGATTCCCTGCATCCCAGCGTCCCGGGGTGGGCTGTGCCCCCGGCTCTCTGCTGGTGGCTTGGGTGTGGGCTGCTGCCTCAGCTCACCCTGTGTTCTCCGGGCAGGCCCGACCAGGCAGCAGTTCGTGCCGAGCACCGACGAGAACAGTCCCCTGAGTACAGGAAATATCTACCAAAAACGGCCCGTGCTGGGAGATCAGGTGTCCAAACCAGTGCTGGCCTGCCTCGTGCACGTGGCATATTTGTATGGAGAGCCTGTCCTCACCTACCAGTACCTGCCCTACCTCAGCTACCTGGTCAGTATTGCCTTCTCCTCCTCTCTCTTGGGGCAAGAGCTGTGTCCAGGCACAAAGGGAAGATGCACGGAGAATAGTCCAGCCTCACCAGTCTCTGCCGCAAGCTCCAGACTGCTCCCAGCAAAGCACAGGGCTGTGTTCATACCCCTCTTCCCCTGTCAGACCTGTGTGTGACACTTACGAAACCAGAGCAAAAGCTTTCCTTCTGCTCCTCTGGGCAAGTGTGCCCAAGCAGAGCTGGCACAAGGGTGGGATTGTGATAACAGGCAGGAGGAGCAGCTTGGGCTGCTGTGGAATTGCTGCAGTGAGTGTTCACAGAGGTCTGTGTGGGCAGATAGGGATGAACTGGGGGGAGACTAACGGGTTTTCAACTGTATAAAAAGCACTGGCAAGACTTAGCAACTTTTCGGCTTGAAATTCATAGCAAGAAGAAAATGTATAATGCAGCTGGTTGAAAAACTTAATTTTTCATCAAAAAAAGAAAAAAGTTTTGAATGTTTTAAACAGGCTTATTTTTCATATTGCTCCCTTTTTAGTCGCTGTAAACATTTTGGTTATGGATTCTCGTTTAAATGGAAAACTTCAGTAGCTGTTTGATAATTTAAACATAGATGAAAAGAGGCCACAGCTGTTCATTTAAAGAAAACAAAAAAGCATTGTCAGTTTTTCCAGTGTTGAAGGGGAGATTTTTTTCAGGGGAAAAAATCCCATTTTTCAGCAAAATCATTCTCCACCCGGTTGCAATCATAGTTCCAGCTGTTCCGCTTTGCTTTACTAAGCTCATTGCTTGGGGGCACGGAGGGGATTAATACCCCTGTGAAACAGCATTTGGCAACCTGATACTGAAACGATGGAACTTATGGGTCACAAATAGGATAAAGTCAATCCTTCTTGCAGGATTTGGCTATTTTGTGAGAGGAAGAGCCTCTGTGATGAGCTGGAAGATGGCAGGTGTACAAGAAATATAGCGGAAACTGGGAATTGTCTGTGGGGTTTGTTATTGGCTCTCTTTTCTTGGGTGTTTGATTTGTCTAGGAGTTAGGAAATAGGACAATCTAGAAAGAAGTATTTTAGTGTTGCTGCTGATGTTATTAACTCTTTGGCACTGCCATAACAGCATCAGTACATTGTCAGCAGAAAAGGGTGTGCAGTTCTGCCTCATGAAATTATTAGCAGCTGGATTTCTGGAAGTCAGCAGCAGGTTTGCCCATAATTTGTGCTTGGATATTTCATGCAGGGACTGTTCCTCTGCAGACTGTGCATCCAGTGGGATGAAAGCACTGATTCTTGCTTTTAAATGCTGTGTATATAAGAGGTTTCCCCTCTTTCTCTGCTGGCAGTTGATGCTCTGGGGTGTCCAAGATGGTTTGAGCCAGTGTCGGGTTGTTGCTCTCCCTTCTGAGTTTCCCAGCTGTGCAGGGACTGTGCAGGGAGATGCTCTGCAGAGGAAACCTGTGAGCTCGGGGGTGGCATTCCCCATTTTCTCCAGGCCCAGCTCTTGTGCTGACACCTGTCTGCCAGTTTTTGGGCTCATCCCTTGAGCGCAAGACACAATTTGCTGTTGAGACGCAGTGCTCAGGCTCCTCTTCCAGGTGCTGTGACCAGCGCTGCCGTGCTGGGTTTTGAGGCTGAGCTCAGGTGATGCTGGGGTCACCCTTGCTGTGTCCTGCTGGGAGGTGGTGGCCCTGGCACTGAAGGAGTCCCTTTTGCAGGTCGCGTCCGGCGGCGGCTCCGGCGGTGTCCGGCTGAACAGCCGGAAGGAGGCCGGGCTCCTGGCGGCTGTGACCCTGACCCAGAAGATCGTGGTGTGTCTCTCAGACACCACACTGATGGATATTCTCCCCAAGATCAGTCAGGAGGTGCTGCTCCCCGTGCTGGGCTTCCTCACTTCACCAGCCATCGGGTAAGCGCTGCGGTCGGCCCTGCCTTCAGGATTGGCACAAAATCAGGGATTTGGAAATGGTTCTGTGGGGTTTTTATGCTCCTGGGGCCGGGGAAGTGTTTCTGCCCTGATACTCATCTCCTTGCAGTGGTACACTGCTTAAAGCATTCTGATAACACAGACAAGGCAGGAAGCATGAGGCAAAGGGTGGGAAAAAGGGATATGTGGGGGCAAGCTGGTGATGGATGTCCCCTTCAGTTTCCCCAGTGGAGCCCAGGCCCGTGTTGTCCTGTGTGTTAAGACAATCAGCCTAATTGCCTTGATCTGCCTGCGGATTGGGCAGGAGATGGTGCAGCAGCACTTGAGCGACACAGTGAGAAACTTCTTCGGGGCATTCTCGCTGCTGCAGGAGCTGCAGGACCAGGTCAGTGGTGTGGGAGAGGCCCTCCTGCTCTCCCCCAATACCCAGATGCAGGAATGTGGTGGGCAGACCCGACTGTTCGTGTAACTAATTATGTGGCAAGAGCATCTGATCTTGAGTTTTATCTTATCTTTTTGCTTTCTTCTGTCCAGGGGTTGACAGCAGAGTCGCTGAGCAGCTGTGAGGTGCCAGTGATGGAGGTGCCCCTTTCGGATGGGAAGCTGCTGGCCCTGGATCCATCCGTGCTGCTGGAGTTACAGAAGGTGTTTAACCCTGAGATGGCCTACATCACCTACATCCCCTTCTCCTGCTTGCTCGGTACGGCTTGGCCACCAGCTCCAGGGGTTTGTGAGGGAGCTCCGTGCTCTGGGCACGCGTGCTGGGAGGAATCAGAGGCCACAGCTTCTGCAGCATGGCTTGGTCTGATGTTGGGTTGGGAGCCCACTGGGCTTCAGGCTGCTTGGGCTGGGAGCAGCGTGCGGCTGGCTGTGGGGGACAGTGTCCACAGCCCTGTGCCAACCCTGTTCTGGGGCTGGTGGTGGAGAATGATGATGATGATGGGGACATTCCTTCCCTTGCAGCCACGTTGTCTCTCTCTCCTCAGGTGACGTTATCCGGACGGTTGTGCCCAACCACTCTCTGGTTGAGAAGCTGGCCAGCCTCCACCTGGAGAACGTGAACCCCAAGAACCTGCAGGACGTTGGCCTGGAACAAACCCTGAGTGCGGGGGGCTCCGACCAAGACACCCGAGGGGCCGAGCCCCTCTCCAGCCCCCACGAGGACACTCACTCTGGTACTTTTGGGAGTGTGCTGGTAGGGAACCGCATCCAGGTGCCTGTGGACACCCAGCGTGAGGGTCTGGGCTTGCTTCGCCTCAGTGCTGGCACTGATGGGTTCATTCCCAGCTCATCCAGCGAGGAGAACGCCCTGAAGCACGACCTTCCCCGCAGCACCCACATGCTGTGTGGGAACTGGCTGGCCTACTGGCAGTACGAGATTGGGGTGAGCCAGCACGACCCCCGCTTCCACTTCCACCAGATCAAGCTGCAGAGTTTCTCAGGGCACTCGGGGGCCATCAAGTGCGTGGCACCGCTTGGCAGTGAGGATTTCTTCCTGAGTGGCAGCAAGGACAAGACTGTGCGCCTCTGGCCCCTGTACAACTACGGGGATGGCACCAGCGAGGTGCCACCACGGTTCACCTACGCCGAGCACAAGAAATCCGTGTTCTATGTGAGCCAGCTGGAGGCACCTCAGCACGTGGTGAGCTGTGATGGGACCGTGCACATCTGGGACCAGTTCACGGGTAAGAGGGGAAAGGGTGAGGAACTGGAATGGACTGGTTCAAGCCTTACAGGCAGGGACCATACTGAGTTTGGATGGCTCCAGCACAGAACTGGAGACTTGCTGCATACAACCTCCGTACATCTGCTACCATAATATCCCTGTCACGTTTTCACAGGCAAACTTCTCCGGACTTTTGATGAATTGGACAGCAAAGTCCCTATCACAGCTGTGACCACCATGCCACCTCCCTATCACAGCATCTCTGTGGCCAGTGCAGACTCCGTGCTGAGGTTCATCGACCACAGGAAGCCGGGACTACAGGTAGGGATGTGGTGGTCTGCGAGTCACCCTCCTCCATCCGTGTGCTTAATGATGGGATCACAGCCGGCCCAAAGCCAGTCCCATGGCTGGCTGTGATGACTCCAGCTGGACCCCGGATCTCTTGTCCCCTAAATGCTCTTCATCCCCCCAGCTGGACTGTCTCTCTTGCAGCACGAGTTCCGCCTGGCCAGCGGGGTGAGCGCGGGGCTCATCCGCTGCCTGGCCGTGAGTCCGAGCGGCCGCAGCGTCATGGCCGGCTTCTCCTCCGGCTTCATCGTGCTGCTGGACACCAGGACAGGGCTCATCATGCGGGGGTGGCCTGCCCATGAGGGAGACATCCTGCAGATCAAGGTGAGAGCTGCAGCTGGGATCAGTCAATGGGCCTCATCAATCCTCCGAGGCCATGTGGAGCATCTTTCCAGCAGGGCTTGTCAGCTCCATCCTGGGGCGTTCCTCCATCTCTTGCTGAGTTGCTAAGAGGTTGCTCAAGCTCTCTCTCAGCAATGCTTGGTGCTGCTGGCAGCTGTTCTTAGTCCAGCTTGTGCTGACAGAGTTCAGCCCTCCCAGGTGTCAGTCCCTGCCAAGCAGGGGCAGGGAGGAGCCATGGCTCCCATGAAGGAGCAAATGTGTTGCTTTCTCCACGGGGCTCTCGGCTTCCCTGGGAGAGTGTTGCTCTAATGAGTAACTCTTGTCCATATTTACCCACCTCAGGGAGCAGTGCTGGGTCTCCAGTGTCCTCGACCCCAGCGTGGGTTAAACAAAGTTCAGCAGTGTGGGTTGTTTACCCTCTCACTAGCTCTGCTAATAAGCAGCTCCAGGCTTCTCCTATCCTCAGCAGTATTTTCCACTGTGAGAGAGGCTCCCAATTCCTTTTCCTGAGAAGGAAAATAGTTTGGCAGGTGATTTAGGGGAGAGGGAGAGCGCATGGTAATCCCTTTACCCACTGCAGTAGTAACAGATGATGAATGAGTTGTGTTGGGTACCTGGGTGTTGAGAAGAGGCACAGCCCCTCTCTTGGAGGAGATTGCCAGCTACCAGATCATCCTTTAGCTTGCAGTGTCCACCCAAGGCCTTGCTAACAGTCTCAGGACCATCAGTTGCCTGGAAATGGCTGGGACTGTCCTAAGGGATTGCATTGTGCCCGTTGGATCACTGGCAGCCACCTGCTGATCCCACGTGCAGCCCGAGATTGGGGTGTTGGTTCACTGGCCTTTCCTCTCCTGCAGGCTGCAGAGGGCAACGTGCTCATCAGCTCCTCTTCGGATCATTCCCTGACTGTCTGGAAGGAACTGGAGCAGAAGCCTGTGCACCACTACAAATCTGCATCCGAACCCATCCACGCGTTCGACCTCTACGGTAACGAGGTGGTCACTGGCACTGTGGCCAACAAGATCGGGGTCTACTCCATGCTGGAGTCCTCAGCCCTGCCCACCAGCACAACCAAGCTGAGCTCGGAGAATTTTCGGGGTACCTTGACCAGCCTGGCAGTGCTGCCCACCAAGTGCCATCTCCTGCTGGGCTCGGACAACGGCATCATCCGGCTCCTGGCGTAGTGACCCCCGGCCTGGGAGCCTGTGGCTGTCCCACAGTGCTGGTGGTGGAGCTGGAAGCCAGCAGCGTGGCTTTTGGAGGAGGCAGAGTTAGATGTTTCTGAGCAGAGGATGCAGGGGGAGGTGTGCTTGTTACCATAAAGCACCTCTAACCTCTTTCTGTATCTTGAAAAAGAAAAAAGCCATAACTGAGAAACCTCCGCTGCTGCTGGGAGAGATATTGGGCGTTGTAGGTCACTGTCACCCCTGCAGAGAGGCCTGGAGCTTTCCTTACCATGTGTGCCTGATCCCCAGGGGACTGTGAGCTGCCCTCCAGAGCAATAGGGACCACAGGGACCCTCCTCCCTTCAGTTAAGGGGTGGGAGGTGCCCCTTGACAAAACACGACAGTTTAGCTACTGCCATCTGCACTTAACCTTCACTCCTGAACCACTGAACAGTCTCTCTAGAATGGCAGAAGCTGGGCCTGGGAATTGCTGCCTTTGGAGCTGCGTCTCCTCCTCCCATGGTCGGTGCTCAAAGCCCAGAGGAGGTACTCTGTGAACTTTAGGTTCTGCCAGCTGAGTTGGAGCCTGCATGGGAGGAGGAGAGGTTCACCAGAGCCCTTCTGCTGCTTACTGGCTCCAGGGCACAGACTGGAATGGAAGCCAGCCAAGGCACAAACCCCATCTGCTCTGCCAGTTCTTTAGGAATGGGCTGCTGCAGAGGGGCAGATTGGGGTGGGAATGTGACTCTCTAGGGAGGCCAGAACTGGATGCTTCCATGAAGATTTTGGCTTCTGGAGCAGTAGGGTAGGGCTGGTGTTGGTTCCTGCCCCAGCATCCCATGATGATGTAAAGGGTGAGGAATGCCATGTGTGCTATGCACTGGCAGTGATCCTCCATAAATCCTTCTAATCCTCTCCTTCGTGCTGGTCAGGCTCCTGGGGAAGACGGGACAGCAAAAATGCTCAGTTTTGTCCCCTCCTGCCCTTGTAAGGTGAGAGGCAGGAGGCATGACCCAGCATGGTCTCTCTCTGACCTTCCCTTTGGGACTGCAGTCTGTTCCCACCCCAAAGGCACAGAGGGTGCTCTTTGACCCACCAGTAGGAGCAGTTTCCTCACTTCCCTTGCAGCCCTTTTCCCTTCCATCCTTCAGCCTAGCCAGAGCCGGTATCAGGGGAGCAGGAAGCTCTTACCTTGGGCAGAGGAGGAGCCTGCTGTGGGCTGTCCTGGGAGGGGAAAGGGCTTTGATGCATCGATCCAGCTGCTGGTTCATCTGAGCCACCTGCAGCTGGGGAGGTGAGTGGTTGGCCAGTGCTGTCCTTCCCTACCCAAGGGGAGCTCTCAGTCCCGTGTTGCCTATTAACCATTTGCAATAGATGTAAATATTTACTTCTAATAAACTCTTTGAAAGAGCTGCAGAGCTGGGTGTGTGTGGAAGCTGTGCTGGAGGGGCTGGGTGTGCTGGCTGCAGCTCCTGCTCCTCAGCCAAAGTGAGAGCTCCTCGTTCAGCCTCCTCTTGTGTTCTGGGGGAGCTGGAGGAGGGATGCTGTGAAGATGCCCTGGATGCAGGATCGGACTCTGCTGCACAGGATTTGCTTTCCAAGGGGAAGTAGCTCCCTGTGTTGTGGCAGCATGGCCCAAATGTGGTCGCAGAGCTCAGACCTTTCACCTGGTGTGAGCTTGGGAGCCAGTGACTCCTCTCCCACTGAGGACATGGACAGAGGTGGGAAGGATCACCATCACTTCTGCATACAGCACAAAACCACACAGGGCAGGACTGCTGGAGTTCTGCCCATTCCCAAGACTTCTCTGTGCTCCAGCAGTGTGTGCGTGCCCTGGAGCCCGGCACTGGGACCAGCTGCCCCGGGAGAGCTCTGGAGCGTGCTGTGCCCCAAGGCAGGGATCAGCTGCTCTTGGCTCAGCCCAGCCTGGGCATCAGAGCCTCCTGTGCGTGGCCACAAGGCCCTGGGCACCTGCCATCTGTTAAACCAGTGCCTCGTGCTGGCTGCAGCAGCAGCAGCAGCAGCTGGGATGCAGGGAGGGACGAGCTGGGGGTTTCTGCACAGAAAATTCCAAAACCAGAGCGCCCTGTGGCAACAAATACTGAGCTCCCCATTTTCACTGAAGGTTATGAATAAAAGAGAACGTTCCCAGCACAGGGAGTGTGTGCAAAGTGGAGCCACTACTAGGGACAGCCTTCAGGTTACTTCTGATGGGAGTTTCAGAGCTCTTGAACTGTGTTGTTAAAGTTGTGTTGTGGGTACAGCAGCCCGAAGCGTGTCCCCATCTCCAAATGCACCACACCTTCACTCTTCTCCCCCAGACAAATGTTTAACCGGATGCTGTGGGTCAATATTTGCCTGCCAAATTCCCAAACAGGGGGTGGTGCCCAAGGTCACTGCTGGGGAAGGTGGCTGCACAAGAGCTCTGTGTGCCCCATGCAGAGCTGTTGGCTGGGCTAAAGCAGGTGCCAGCCCCAACGTGGACATGAACAGCCTCAGGTGAGGGGAAAATAAAAGGATTTGATATAAATGGGGGCTCCTCCAGTGCCCCTCTGGGAGAGGGGGGTGAATTTGGCAGAGGGTTAAAGGCGGGGCACCACCAGGGAGGAAAGGGGTACTTGGGGTTGTATGTGGCTGCAGGATTTGGGGGGAGGAGGGGTAATGAAATGGCCTCAAGTTTTGCTTCTGCCACTTGGCAACTGGGGTCTCAGCCCTGCAGTTTTGGGTGAAGTAAGGACTGCTTGGAGAGTGGAAAGCAGCCCCAGGAATTAAGTATGGCAGCTGTGCAGGGGGCTGGGCTTTGGCATGGAGGTTTAATGTCAAGAAGAAGATCTGTTATTTCTGTTGGAAAGGGGAAATGGCTGGGTGAAGCATTGGCCAGGAAATGGGTGGGGTTTTGTCCATGACCCTGGAAGCCCTGCTCCCACTGTCCCATACTGGAACTGGAGCATGGGGGTGGGAGAGGCTGGGTTTGCCAGCAAGGGGGGGAGATGAGTGCTGGGAAGGGGAGGACTCTCCATTCCAGGTCATATTGCTGGGAAACTGCTCTGGTATTCCATTTTCTACCTGCAAGTTTCCTCCCAGACAGCACTTGCTGAGCACCTGCAGGTCAGTATCCCTTCTCCCAAGAGTCTGGGGCACAGCTGAGGATGCTGTGCCTGTATCTCGGTGGTTTCCATGGGAAAGAAGCAGAGAGGCTCTTGTCTCCTTCCAGAGGCACAGTGTGTGCAGCACTGATTAGGGAAACACCATTTGCAATCCAGAGAAACGAGGGCAGCAGGGTCAGACAGGCAGGATCCAAGAGGAGCCTGCCAGTGGTTGCAGCTCCGGTGTGGGTCCCTGCTCCTCTCTGATTCCCCTGCCTTGGCACAGGACCCAGGAGCCCTGTGGTGTTTCTTTGCAGCATTGTTCATCTCTCTGTCGCTTTCCACGAGCTCCTGTGCCAACCTGTTTGGCCAGGTTGATAATTTTCTCCCTGTAGGCCTGAATAGGCTCAGCTCGCTGCCGGCCAGGCAGCTGGAAATAACTCCTCTCTCGGCTGGTCCTTCTGTTCCAGAAATATGGTGTTCCTCTGGGGTCTGCTCTGCCTGGCTGCTCTGCACAGCCTCCCAAGGGTAAGTTGCTCACTCCAAATTGCAAGGGCAGTGTGGGGGCTCCCTGAGCCAGACCATGGGGCAAATACCACCTGGAGAAGCCCTAGAAGGCAGGTGGAGGTGGAGGTGAGGTGAGGTGAAGTTGGAGGACACTGCTGGGGGGGTTCACCAGCAAGGTTTCTAATCTTCTACTCAGCTAAAATAGCTGTAGATAGTCTTATTGTTGATATTTCTGTAGAAACCTTTCTTTCAAAACTTGACTTCAACTGTGTTTAGTGACCATGACCTTCAGGAGTTAACAGGAGGTTGTTTAAAAACAGCTTTTCCCTCCTCACCCCCCGTTTTAAATCTGGATCCCTGTCAGATCTGAGATTGCAAAACCACACTGCTCACTCTCTAAAGGATCCATTATTTTGTGGCAGTCTGGCCTGACCCCTTTCTAAACTAATCCACTGTTTGCAGTGTCTCCCAGCTCCTCCTCACCTCCACCTGCCCATGTCAGACCCTGCTGCCCCTGGGTCTGCATCCCAAAATCCTGCCCATGCTGTCGCCTTGTGGGGACTGCTACAGCCAGGAGTATGAGTGGGAACAGGGAAGACTGGCTCTGGAAACCCATCGGGACCTGGCTTTGTTTCTTTATTGATTTTTTCCCCTTACAGTTTTCTCTGGCACATGCCATTGACCAGCAGCGTCTCTTCCTAGACAAAGATGGGAAGCTGAAGGTAAGGAGTGACTGGTTCCACTCAAAGGGGGCTCAAGTTATGCTGTGGGATTTGCAATTTTTCCTGAGATAGGATGAACCCAGACAGTCCCAGTGCCATAAGAAAGTCCATCTCTCTGCAGGCTTTATTCCCAGCTGCTGTCAATGCTGTGCTCCTTCATGCTGGAACCTCCAGCCTAAATAACTGGTCAGGGTATGGAATTAACATCAGTACGGGTGTGTACAGGGGCTGGCAGGTGGATGATTTAATTTCTGATAAGGAAAGGTGAGGAAAACAACCAGTGGTGAGGATGACAGGGAGAAAGACCCTTTGGTCATCCAACCCATTGTGCCTGGGGTGTTTCAGACCATGCAAATGTGAGGAGAGGAGTAGTGGCAGTGCTATAGGCTAAAGCTTAGAAAAATGGGAAATGAGGAAATTTGGAGAGAAGAAGGGTGGAAGAGAACAGACAGGTCAAGAAAACACTGATGCCTGGAGAAGGAATTGAGCCAAACTGGATCACGGCTGTGACAGCAGCAGAAGGTGCTGATAGTGTGAGGAGGGTGGGCACTGCTAAAATGTGTGAGGGGAGGAGGTGAAATCAAGGCTGAGGAGGATGGATGTGTAAATTCTGAAGGCACAGGACATGTGCTGAGCAGGTGGTGGGTCTTGCCCTCCAGCTTTCCTGAGAGCAGGTGGAGGAGGAACCACTGCCAGTCCCTCACTCGGTTCATTTTGCCAGCATACAAGAATCATTGAGATTCTTTTATCCTCAAGGTTAAAGGCAAGCTGAAGCAAAACCACCACCAGAGTAGAGGAGTCCAGCTCTCTGCAGTTTTCTCAACCCACTGAGGTTCAGTAAAGCCCATGAGGGTGTCACTGTGGTCCTGCTTTCCCTGTGCTATCCTTCTTGTTTCTCCCCAGGATATGAAAAGTGCTGGAATTGTACAGTCTGATTTGCTGGGAGCTATCCCAACCCTGCCAAAGGCAAAGCTGGTGGAATTTACTTATGACAGCTTCCAGGAGGTTGATGGACCGTTTGCCACCACCCTGCCAGACACGAGGGATGACCGGAACCCAGAAGATGAAGCCATAGCTGGGGCTGGGGGTTGTCATGAAAAGAAACCACCTGGAGAAATTGCCCCTTCTGAAGAGGAAGGAGAGGGTGAAGATAAAAGCTGTGAGATGACTTGGAAGAAGAGCCAGAGGCTGGCGGATGGCTTGATGAGATTCAGCATTGATCTCCTGAGAGAGGTGCAGCTGGAGTCCAACAGAACCAGTGTGATCCTGTCCCCGCTCAGCATCGCCCTCGCCTTGTCTCACCTGGCACTGGGTAACTCTTAGTGGCAAAACCACCATTTCCTGCCCTTCCCCTCTCCTCTCCCAGAGGCACAAGCAACCAGTGTGCAAAATGCAAATTAAATACGGTCCCTTCCACTTATCCTTGCTCCTGCAGACTTAATTAGGCGTGATTACAATTGAAGCTGCCCTCTGAGGCCCCGACTCTCAGATTTCTCCAGCCTCTTTTGTAAGGCACAGCGTGTTTCTAACAGGAGGCAGCCAGAGAAACGCCCCAGTTTTCCACTACATGGGCATGGGACCTAACAGGAATTTGGTTTTTAGGAGCAGCGAGTCAGACAGAGAAGCATTTGCTGGAGGTGATGCACCTGGAGTCAGTGCCCTGCCTCCACCACGTGCTGGGCACCCTTCGCAGGAGGCTCACGGAGTCCACCCTCAGCCTCGGCTCACGTCTGTACCTGCAGAAAGGTGAGAGGTGGCACAGGGGGGTCTGGACTGGTGTAGGAAGAAGCTTCCCAGCCACAGTGATGGCAGCACACCGGAGACATCTATTTTCCCCATCTCCTCCTCCTGGGCAGTGTCGTGCTGAGCCACTGAACAAACCTTTTCCATGTCTGATAACGTAGAATTCTTCCCCTTTGCCAGGGCTTGAGGTGAAAGAGAAGTTCCTGGAGGATTCAGAGAAATTCTATGGAGCAAAGCCCATGACCCTTTCTGGGATCAATCAGGACGACCTCGTAGCCATAAACAACTGGGTAAAGGAAGCAACTCATGGGCAAATCCCTTCCTTCCTCCAGCAGCTCCCTGCAAACACTGTGATGCTCTTGCTCAATGCCATCTATTTCCACGGTGAGCTCCACAGGCCTTCCTTATTTTTCAAGAGGAAATAGTTAGGAATTTAGTTTTCTGCAAGCCCTGTAGCTGAACAGCATCTCCTCTCCTTGCTTCCTGCTAGTCAATCTGCTTGTTCTTGTGCATCTGCTGCTCCTCTTGCTTAGATTTCTTTACAGTAATGATTCCCAACTGCTTCACATGTGCTAAAAATGTTACTTGACAGCAGAGCCAGAATGTAGCAGGTGAGACCTGCAGTGTCTTTGCCCCCTGGTTCAGGATCTCAAGCAGTGGCACATCCCTGCTCATCTACTCCTAACTCAGTGATCTTAAAGGTCTTTTCTAACCTAAATGATTAATCAGGTCACTACACACCCACCGCAGAGCTCAGAGGCATTCTGAGATGATCACAGAGCTTCTGTGGATTTCCCTCTGACTACAGCGCAGTGGTCAGGCACATCTTCCTTTTTGAATTCCCCGAGGGCTGTGCACAGACCAAACACTTCCAGTGTAAATCTAAAAACGTTTTACCTTGGTCTTGGAGCAGTGTTTCCTCCTATGCAGCACTGAGGCAATACTCCTCATTTTTCAAAGCACAAACATAGTTTCTTTTATCTCCATAGCCTTCAGTAGTCTCCCACGCTGAGGCATGAGGATTAATCCTTGTGCTTTTTGTTATTCCATAGTCCCTCTCTGGATGATAAGAGTTTCCTGCTGTTAGGGCTCTTCCAGCCTCAGTACTGACTTCTCTTTGCTGTATTTCCACTTGCCTGGTCACTCCTGGCCTTGTTAGAGAACTCAAGATAGGAGGAGTGTCAGCTCAGCAGTTTCTGATTTTCTACCCGAATTTAACTTTGTTACTTTCAAAACTTTTATTTTTACAGGGTTTTGGAGGAATAGGTTTAATGCAAGCTTCACTGGGCCAGATGTATTCCACCTTGACAATGAGTTTGTGGTCCCAGTTGAGATGATGAAAGCCCACCAGTACCCCCTGAGCTGGTTTACACTGGAGTCCCAGGATATTCAGGTAGGGAATCTCTCAGGAGCATTGCAAATTTTGATTGGAATTTCCTCTTGCTGTGGTATTCTACTAACTGCAAACATTCTCTCCAAAAAAACAATTTTTTTTTTAACAGGCATAGCACACAAAAATTTAATAATCATCCTTTGTCCTTGCTTCTAGCAAGAATGTAAAATCTTCACTCTCAATGTCTAGGAAAAACTACAAAGAGATATTCCCACTAAGTGGGAATTAATAGAGTTTTTAAACCCTGAGTTAAAGATAAATGAGGAAATGTGGAAAGGAATTCCCTTGGACAATGTGCTGTTAGAGTTCTTCAGAATGCAGCCGGAGTGGGTACAATGTTTGTGCATGTGGGCTTTCACTCTGCTCAGTCTTTACCAGTCAGTGGCTAATACTAAAATCTAAAGCTGTTATTCCAACAAATTTTTCTCTGGAGAAATCAGATCCCTCCTTCTCACCAAGCTATTCTCATCCGAGAGCAAGAGTGGCTCTGCAGACCAATTAAAGAAAGACTAAGTTAAAAGCATCACTTTCTGGACTTTTCTTCCCTTTCCCTAAATTCTTCTGGTTGGTTTTATTCCCAGGTGGCCAAGTTCCCCTTTAAGAGTAACATGAGTTTTGTGGCCATTGTACCAGACCAGTACACCCAGAACACCTCTCACGTGCTGGAGAACTTCCCTTACAAACAACTGTGCAGGCTTTTCCCCAAAGAGGTGCCCACCACAGTGAAGATCCCCAAAATAAAGTTGGACTACCAGCTGGAACTCAACAAGGTTCTCAGTCAAATGGGTAAGGCCTCTGAGAGGGTTTGCACAGAACAAGGGGAGCTGATCAATCTGTTCGCTGCCACCAAAACCTGCCACCCTTGTTTCTAAAGCTGTGCCTCACAGCTTGCTCCAGAACTCCAAACTCTCCCATCTCTTCTTCCTCTCCTCCTCCTTACTCCTTGCTTGCCTGGCACCAAATGTTTTGCTCCAACACCATGATACTACAGAGAAGGCAGCGTTCACAGTTTCTCACAATCTTTACGGGTTCTTCCTATTCCCGACTTGCAGCCAAGACCAACTTCCTCCTGTGCCTCAGTCTTGGTATCTTACTTTGTCATTTAATGCAGTGTCCAGGACGTGGAAACTGCCAACAGAGAAAATGCAGATCTCAAAACCTGGAACTGAAATAAAACACCAGGCACTGCCTTTCCAGATGAGAATAATTTAAGAGTTTACTTTGTTTTGCTGAATTGCTTAAAAAAGTAATCTCTGTAAAAGTGTTTCCAGCCTAACACGAGCGAGCCTTCAGACTTGCTGCTGCTTTTTAAGGATGACTTTAAGTTCTTACACTACTATGCTAAAAGAGGTGGACAAAGCTTGTGAAAACTGTTCTGGTTTTGGCATCCTCAGCTGTTCATACACAGAGGGACTGGAGAACCTGACAGGGCTGCAGGTTTTGTTTCTCTTGCCTGTCAGTTCTCCAGTCCTCCATGGTGGGCAGCACACGCAGCAACAGAGCAGGGGATTGTTCTCCTGAGACAGCTTTGAGAAAACTCAGAGCTGGTGGCACCACCTGGGGAAGGTTAACTTGGTCTCATTTCCCTGCAGGCCTCCAGGAGCTGTTCACGAGCCCAAACCTCCAGAAGATCACAGAGGAGCCTCTCTTTGTATCCAGTGTACAGCACCAGGCCACCCTGGAGCTTAAAGAGGACGGGGTGGAGGCATCTGCTGCCAGCAGTGTCGTGCTGTCACGCTCAGTCTCTGCCTTCAGCCTCGACCGGCCCTTTGTCTTCATCATCTTCGAGGATGAAACCGAGATCCCACTCTTTATAGGCAGTGTCCACAACCCCAGCCCTGACACTGCTCCCCAGATCCAAGAGCCACAGGACTCACAGGAAGCCACAGATGTCAACGAGCACCACATGCCCAAATGAGAGAGGAGCAGAGCCTGAGCGTTCTGGGACTCCCACCTGACCCTCTGGACCAGCTGAGAGAGGCTTCCTGTCCCTCTGAGGCCACAGGAGGCAATTCCTTGCTGTTTTCTTTTACAGATCCCTAGAGACCAGTCCTGGGATAGCCCATTCCAGCCCTGACAAGCTTCTCCAGGCTGGGGTTCCCCTGTGTTGAACCTGAAAAGTTTGCTCTGCCTGGATTTCCCTTCCAGGGCTCTAAGTCACGGAAGGGAGACTTCCTTGTCCCCAGACTGTTATTAGAGTCTTTATTAAGATCTTACTAGAGTCCCCTGTAGCCTGGAATCATCATTAGCATCTGGCAGCTTGGACAACAGCCAGGGATATATTAATGTGGCTCTTCCTTCCGCAGTTCCTGGGAACATGTTCCTCAGTGTTCCTCTGAAAACCATCTGTGCCCACCTAGAGAATGACCTCTAGAGCAACTGGACTAGAAACCAGTTGTCTTCTCTAGGAATGAGTCACAGCCACTTCCAAAGATTCCCTTTTCCCACTCCTTGGCTATTTGGATCTGATGTAGGAGGCTCTGCAGTAAGGAAATCCTTCCCTTCAGATCCTTCTCTCCAGCCCTTTTCCTGGGAAACTCTAGAGGTTGGGTAATGCTAAACTTTTCAAGACATATTTTATAAAGTGTTTTTTAGTAATTTTTATGTTCGCAGAATAATAAAGAACAAAGCAGAATATATTTGCTGAAGGTGTTGCATTGAAGGACCCAACAGAGAAAGGAAAAAGGCACAGAAATGGAGTAATTGCAAAGATGGGGAGGAAAAAAGTGTGGGTGTGACAGAAGGAAAGAGAGGAGGGGCTCTGGCAAAGAATCTGCTTTTTGCTACACCTTGTCACAGAGAACAACAGGGGCTGTCAGGTGAAATGGCAGATCTGTAAAAACTCTCCAAGGACTGAGTCCAACAAGTTTTGGGCACCTCCCCTGCCAAGTGTGTAGGGCACGGATGCTCTCTGGGTCAGAGCTGGCTTTGTTAGGTGGCAGAATTCCCTGCACTAGGGCACGAGCTCAGTGGCACAGGGTCAGGAGGGTATTTTGCCTGTGAGCAGCAATGCAGGGATAAGCAGGGATGTAACAGCCCTTAACCTTTCTCTTGGGTAAAACCTGACAATGGCTGGGATCTGCTCAGAGGGTCAAAGGTGCTGATGTGGCATCTGGTGTCTGTGATTTGTTCTTTACTGGGATGCTCCTGGCTCCACAGCACAAGGCTGTGGATGGCTGGGGCAGCTTCCAGGGAGAAAAAGACAGATTTTGACACTTGCAGCTGAACATCACTGCTTTTGCCCTGTTTTGGCAGAAGACAGTGTCCTGTTACAGCCTCCCTTTAGTCTGAGATGGGCAGAGCCCATCACACCCCCGAGATGGGTCCTTGCTCCAAGGCAGCAGTGAACTAAAAGCCCATGAGGCCCTGGCACAGTTTGGACAGAGAAGCTGTGGCTGCCCCATCCCTGGAAGTGTCCAAAAACAAGGCTTGGAGCAACCTGGTCTAGTGGAAGGTGTCCCTGCCCATGGCAGGGATATTGGAACTCGATGATCTTTAAAGTCCCTTCCAACCCAAACCATTTTATGGTTCTATCAAAGAATCTTGGCCCCCTCCACCCAACCAAGCCCTCCCACCACTTAAAAATACGAGTCTAACTCACAGCTGTTTCTGTACAAAACAACTCCTGTCCACAGTAGATTCTGCTCCCAAACCCCCTCAGCTTCAGGGTGAAAAGGATGGTGCTCTGTTCTCGCAAAGCAGCAGTTCCAGAGCCCAAGGGCCATCCTTCTGGCAGTGTTTTCCTCACTTGGGAGGGCTGCCTTCCCTCAAAGGAAGGAGCAGAATGCTTCTGGGAGCCTCTGTCCCTGAATAGTCTGCACCATCTGCTGGCATAAGAGAAGGACTGACTCACTAACCATGAATTTCGGGGATGCAGGCGACTTTGGGGAATATAAAGTCCTGGCTCCAACCTCCAATTATACATTTCTTCCAGTCTAAAAGGGGAAGAAAGGCCAAAGATAATGCCTACCCCTCTAACCAACGTAATGACACATACCCTTCAGAAAGAGGCTGTAATGACAGGGCCGTGCAATTTTAACAAGTAAACCCACAAGAATTCAGCCTTACTTACTAGAGGGCACAGCTCTAGCCCACAGGGAACATTTCAGCTTATTTATTTATACAAATTCATTCCTAACATTCAGAAATACCATTCCATGCCTTAGGTAAGTGTTGCTTTGGCTACTGAGTGCCACCCTGTTGCACTGCAACCTCTGCAAAATTTGAAGCACAAGTCTTCCTGTTCACGCCTCTGCCCTCCAGCTCCCCCTTTTATAAAGTTTTTTCCCTTGTTCTCAGTTTCCTGAACAGCTTGATTCTTATTTCCTATTTTCTGTCTTGCTGCCATCACTCCTCCTCTAAGCTATTCTTGTCAAACTATTAATTTCATCTTATTTGACAGTACAGCAACCCTCCATGACTGTGCTTCACTCGACAAATTATCAGTTACACCAACCATAAGACTCTTTTTCACTCCACTGACTTTCCAGAAGAGGCAGTTTGTAAAATGCAAAGTAATATTAATGTTTCTGCTCAGGAATTTCCACTTTGCATTGCTAAAGCTTTCATTTTGACGGAGCTGTGTTCTGAAAAGACATGACTAGCACAGGGTGTCTGCTCTATCCATCTGCACCACTGGCTCAGAATATCAAATAAGTCCCAGTACCTTTAATATTAGATGCATTTTTTTTCTCACTAGAACAAATTCAAATCATCAGTACTTCCACAGCAGAGGTGAACACTGTTAGAGAACCCATTGAACCCGAACCAGAACAACAGTAAAATGTTTGTATTGATTTAACAAAAGTGATTTTGTTAGATGAGTTTGATGCACCATTTCAGGGGTACCCTTCACTTACAGGAATAAAGCTGGGTTTGGTCTATAATAACATTCTATGAAACTATCACTCTGATTTAAAAGGTTTAAAACCAAACCTGTGTTTAAACAGATGGGTTTTCACTTGAAGATAGAGATGAGACATAAAAACTTCTCTAGTGGTCCTTCCATAAAGGGCATTTTAACACCACAAAGAAGGTACCAAAAAGAGATGAAAACCACCAGAAAGTATCTCCACAGCCAACACCCCCATTCCTGGGCTGAGGATGGAAGACCAACAAGTACAAATGTCTCTCTGCAGATGATTTCTCACAGAGCAAGCTGAGAAGTAGCTGAAAGCAGAGCTGCTACCCTTGTTGTTGGGAAGGGTGGCCTTTGAAGCATGCACTAATCACAGGGCAGACCTGATTTGCTTTTCTGGCTTGCAAAAGCAGCAGCTAATGCATCTCTAAACCCACCCTTTCCCCTCTGCTGAGGGACTGGACCAGCTCGGTGCAGCACACAGGAGGAGCTCCTTGTTACCTGCTGGCAGTGAGCCCACAGAGATGTCCCAGTGCAAGCCCAGACTGGGGGCTCTGACATTACTGCCTACCACTCACTTCCAGCATTTCCAAGTAGACAAAACAGCTGCATCAGGTTAGCTACATGTCCAGTTAGCCCACTATCCTGGCTTTTCCAGTAACTAGTAACAAATGAATGGGGGGGAAAAAAAAAGCCAAGAATGACTAGGGACAACAAAAACCTAACTAATTTGGTTTGGGTTCAAATCTATTTATCTTTCATCTCCTGCAATATCTAGTTATAATGAGTTGTTAAAAAAATACACTCCCTTGATTTAAATGTGCACAGGTGAGTGCTCCCCTTGAGTCTTCTATTGCAAATAATAATGAAACTCCTCTGCCCCTTTCCTTTCTCCATATCATTTATCATTCTGAAAGCTTCTACAAGATTCTCTTAATTCATCTTTTTTTTAACAACAGTTCTTGGCTTTTTAGCCTCTTTCTTTTCAGCCAAAAACTTTAAGCCAGTTAATGATTTCATGTTAACTAGTAACTATCACTGGATACACGCAGTTCCCAGCATCTTATTCTTAACTGCCTCAAACAACAGAATCCTGTTTCCACTTTGTAAGTCTCCATTAAATCTTGGACATAAATCCATAAATCCATTAAACACTGCTGCATTAACCATACCTCTGAGACAGAAGAAATCCCCCATGTGACCTATGGCAAAACTGCTGGGATAAAAGACTTGCTCAAACAGGGCAGGGAGCCTTTGCCTCTCCAACCTGTGCTTTACCCACCAGGCTGCCCTTTAGCACAAGGAATACATTTGTTTAGGCAAAAAAACGAAGAGGTTGAAAAATTAGTGGAATTCAGCACGAGGGTGGCAGCAGCGGAAAATGGGAGCAGAGCACTTTAAGAGAGCCCTGGGAAGCTGTAACCTGAAGCCTGCCGAAGGCTGGGCTGGGGGAAGCAGCAAAAAGCAGATGTGGCTGCACCAACCCCGCACTGTCCTCGACTCGCACCCGCTGGGAGCCCCTGACAGCAGCGGCCGAGAGGAGCCCCAGGTAAGGGACAGCGCAGGGACAGCGCAGGGACAGCTCACCCGTGCCACTGCCAGCGGCCAGGGGAGCACAGGGCAGGGGCTGAGGCTGGGGAGCTCTCACAGGACCTGGGAAACGGGAAGAATGGTTCTTCCGCAGGTGTTACAAGGTGGGATTCCCACCAGGAGACCTCACCAAGGATCGGGAGCCACCAGCGCCAGCTTTGCCTCTGGGGCTGAGCTGTGCTTGGGAGCTGGGGTGGGTTTTCTGCCTTTCGAGCCTTGCAACTGGAAATGCTTTTCCTCTGAGATGGTAACTTTGGTGACAGTCAAATCCTCTAGAGCTGGTGGTTGCAAGATGCTTCAGGAGCTGGTGCTGTGGAACAAGCAGAGTGAGCAGTCTGAACTCCTGGGTCACGTTTCACAGCACCTCTGAAGTCGGAAGTGTTTATAAATGATGTGAGACTTGTACCACTGTAGGTGGAAAGTGAAATACTTCCTTTGCACCTGCAGGCCTAAAATCAACAACTCCCAGACACAAAGTTCCTTCTGGGCTCATTTCTCAAAGGTTTTCTTCCTCTACCTTTTGACTGTAACATCACACACTGTTGCTCCTTCTCTTCTCTTTAAAGGCAGCCACAGACTTTAATATCATGCCTGAAACCATCCCACCTCTGATCCAACCAAATTCTTTTCCCCGCGTTTCTGGCTGTGTGCTAAGAGACACACAAATAAAATCCAGATGTTCAGGCCAATTCAAACGCAAAAGGCTTTGTCTTTCTAAAATGGAAATTGCTTTTTGGCAAAGTCTGAGAAATATGAAGCTGGTGACAGTACTGGCAAAAACAAAACAATCTGCAAAACCAATCTCCGCTCTCATGCTCCCAGGAGCTCAGTGTAGCTGGAAGCAGAGGTTGCGTTGAGATTATTTTTCTTTTCTTCAGAGAAAAGGTTATGCTCCATGGAAAACCTTCATCTCTAAACTAGACTGGGCCAAACCTCTTCCTCTCAGCATGCAAGAGCACAGCTTGGCACAGGCACCCTCACAGAGCCCTCGCTAAGGCCTGTTTCACTTAGACTCATGCAGGGCTTCTGTCATCTCTCTTCCAGCGTGGTGCCTGTTTACTGTAAAACTCTGCAGTCCCAACATCATATCCACTGTCATTCCACCAAGTATACCAGACAGTAAATCCTCTTGATCCATATCTTCTGCACCAGAAACCTCATCTACTCGGCAGCTGGGACAGCAGCAGGTTGCAGGATGCAAGTGCACAGGGAAAACAGGGTATCACTTCTGTGTTACACTGGCTGAACACAGCTGAAAACTTAAAACCTCCACTGTGATGCCTCTTACTCCAAGGGAGAGCTGCCTCCAGAAGAAAAGGCAGGAGAGGGAAACAGCAAACTGCCTTTCATTCTGCCTGAACAGGATCTTGAACTGGGGCTGTTGTCGCCACGTGTATTTCTAGCAGCAGGCATGTTTTCTTTGTAGCTGAAGTTAATCTGAAACACATGTTCTTCCTCTGATTTCTCTAGATGCCTGGATGACAAGGGTTAGTTAAATACAGCCCTCTTCCTTTAATTTCTGGGAATCTATCTAAACATTGCTTCAGACCAGCCTCAGTGGCGTCTGTTCTCGGGGGAAGGACACTTCAGTAGCTCTGGTTTACCCACAGCAAAACCCTGGGTTACTCACTGCCCTCTGGACCAGACAGATCTGTCTGGAAGGGCCACATATCCCAGTACTGGAGTCATGAAAAGTGGATTCCACAGAATGATCAGCTTTGAGGAGTTTCGTACTTTCCTCCCATCTCCATTAAAAACGTTGAATAAGCCAAGCTCTCTCTTTCACTTCTCTAGGTCTGGTCTAGCATTTACTCCCCTTTCCTTATTGCATTTTAAGAAAGCTCTTCTATTTTGCTTTATCAAATTGTAAATAAGCAAAGGATGCACACAGGCTGTGCAGCCTTCCAGGTACATGTAGACACAAGAAACAGCAAACTACTGCCTGAGGCAGATAACTTATAGCAGAGCAACAACCAGTCGTGTTGTCTTCTTCCCATTCAACAATATGGATTTGGTACCTTTTATAAATGAAGTCTTGAATTGTTTCAAGTCTAAGACTCAGAAGAAATGATTTAGTGCTTTTCTGGACCTTGGCACTCAGTAACTGCCAGCATCAGTGTGGTATGGGCCACACACATCTGCTTTTGTGCTCAGGCACACCCACACCGTGTGCTTGCCCAATTTTAAAGTCACTGGGGCCAGGCTGGCTGAATACTTCCAACTAGAGAAGAAAACCTGGCTAAGATCAGGTGTGTGTTTCACAGTTGGAAGGACAAACAGCAGCATCAGTCACTGCAGTTCCTGCCACAACCAGGTACAGTGAATAGGAGTAGTAGAGATGCATTTACCTGGTTTCTCAAATTCTCTCTGTCATGTTCTTACTCTGTAGGTTCAGGCATGCAGATTCCAGTGGTTCTGCTTTTCCTGGGTCTCTTAACTGTCCCAAGCAGGACCCAGAACTCAGCTACTGAGCAGGTGAGTAGGAGACAATATGCAGAGTGAGGGGGAGAGATGTGGAGAAGGTAATTTAATTTTAGAGATTCTTACCGAAGGATTAAGCACTCCCCTCCTAAATTACTAGGATTTTATTTAGCAACGTAATGAGACTAACTCCTGCTTTACCTAGATAAAACCACAGTAGTTACATCAGGGGATGACCATGAGGCAGAAATAATGGATTTCAAACTCAGTGCTGCCTTTGGCCTTAAAGTAACTGTTGCTACACTCTCTATAAGATGAAGCCAATATTTCTGTAGATCATAGGAGAGTATCTGAGGCTGTTTGAAGTGCTTATCACAACTGCACCTGCAAGCCCAGCCAAAGCGCTCCCTGTACCTGCTAGAACTCTGCCACGGCTGATGGAGCCAACGCTGGCGAGGAAGAGGAAGATCCATTCTACAAGAGCCCTGTGAACAAGCTGGCAGCTGCAGTCTCCAACTTTGGCTACGACCTGTACCGCCAGCAGTCCAGCCGGACAGCCACTGCCAACGTGCTGCTGTCCCCATTCAGCCTGGCTACTGCACTTTCGGGTCTCTCACTTGGTGAGTTCTTTGCCCCATTTCCTCAAGCACCCTTTGGCTTGACAGCCCTTCCCTCATGTTCTCCTTGTCGTTGGCAGGGGCTGGAGAACGAACCGAAAATGTGATTTCTCGCGCCCTCTTCTATGATCTGCTCAACAAAGCTGAGGTCCACGACACCTACAAGGACCTCCTGAGCAGTGTGACTGCACCAGAGAAGAGCATGAAAAGTGCCTCTCGGATCATCGTGGAGAAAAGTAAAAGTCCTTCTTCCCCTCTGTAAAATTTTAATTAAGTAATTAGCAGCAGTAGTTATTTAGGTGTGTGTATATATATAAAAACACACTGAAGTAACACAGCACTTAAAGCTTTGGCTCCGACATCCTGCTGAGCCAGGATGCAGACAGGGCATGGAATGCTCTTGCTGCTCCAGAAAAAGCCTGGAAAGTTTGTATGCGCTTAAATCAAAGACCAGACATGCACGCAAAGACATTGGTGACAGAACAGTTGACACACAGAAGACCTAAAAGGAACTTGCTGAGAATTTTGCCTTCACTCCAGGCTGTCTGGCAGGTGTTGTGGCTTCCAGGAACCACAGATCACATTTTCTATTTGTGATAACATTCAGCCATATTCCTTTGTTTAATTCCTTGCAGGACTATTTGAAATGTCTGCTTCTGGCATGCAATAAACATCTGCTGAGAAAGCTAAGAGCTATCTTTTGGAACCTGCTGGTTCCAAGAATCCAATAGGTTGAGTAAGCTGTACTCATAAATCAGGCTGGGGAAAGAAGAAAGGCTGATGTAGGCATCCCTGTGTCCAAGCCTTCAGTTCTTATCTCCTTTTTTCAGTTTTCAGAAGAGAGTTATCCCACATTCCAGCATGGGTGGCCGTAGGATTTGGATACGTTTCCTCAACGTGCCTTCAGATTTTCTTTTTCAAAGCAGGTTTCTGTAGACACACAGCCACAGACATTTTATGAGAGACCTGCTGCTGGGCTTTGGATTGCAACCTGCTGCCTTGAGATTGTTTTGATGTTTTTATTCCCCAGGACTCAGGGCAAGGCCTGGATTTCACAGCCAGCTAGAGAAGTCCTACAAGATGCGACTGAGGGCACTGAGTGGCAACACCCAGTTAGACCTCCAAGAAATCAACAACTGGGTGCGGCAGCAGACAAAGGGAAGGATTATGAGGTTCATGAAGGACATGCCCACAGATGTCAGCATTCTCCTTGCTGGGGCTGCTTTCTTCAAGGGTAAGAATGTTGTGTACTTGGATACAGAAAGAGCCCATTAACCACGTGTTAGAGATGCAAAGGAATGCTCTCACTTCCAATAAAGCAAACAGGCTGTCAAAAAGACAGAGTGTGAGAAGAAAGTGTTTGTGAACTTTTTGTAAAGAAGAAAAAAACCACACACTACCTGAACAAAAATAGTCCTGAGGGAGGAATTACTAGTCTTGGGAAGCTGAATCTTGACCTGTTTGCAGTAAGAGACCAGACAAGAAAGTTTAACCTCACAAAGCTCCTTTCAAAGACAGAATATTACCATGTAGGGAAGGCACAGCTTAGAGTGTTCTGAGCATTTTTACCACTGTAGAAGGAAGAGGGAGATAACAGAGGGCTATTCTAAAACACGCTTTAAGCCAGTGTCCTGGAGAATTATTGCTTAGAGACAAGGAGCAAAATAAAGGGTGGGGAGAGAAGCACTTTATATGCATTGACACAACTGTTACCCTTTAAAATAGTTTTGTAATTACGTAAGTAGACATCAACTTCCCAATAGCTGCTCCACCCATACACTGGCTTGATTATTTATTTGCCATTTAGCCAATTCTCAGATGAAAAGGAGGGGCCAAAATGGCAGTAAATCAGTAGCTCCAATCAGTCTATTTCTATCCCTGTTATGCCTCAAGTCTTAGAGCACAAATACTGTATATTAAAGCACAACAATATTCAGCCACAGACACAAGCCTGGTTTTGTATGCTGTTATTCTAGAAAATCCTCAATTTTATCTCTTAAAAAACAGGGACATGGAAAACCAAGTTTGACACCAAGAAGACTGCCCTGCAGGACTTCCATCTGGATGAGGACAGAACTGTGAAGGTGTCCATGATGTCAGACCCCAAAGCCATCCTGCGCTATGGTTTCGACTCAGAACTGAACTGCAAGGTCAGAGAGCAAATATTGCCTAAGATCTCCCAAACCTTCTGGGGAGCAGGTTCAGCTACACCTACCTGTTAACCCATTCCAGAGGACTGCCTTGCTCCTCCCAGCAGCTACTTTTGCAATCTCTATTTTGAAAGGCATTATGTTGATTCTTAGGACACCCTGCTTCTACACTGGCTATGTGACAAGCAGTCCAAAATGTACATTATGCCCAGGTCCTACCAGCTTGTATTGCTTGACTTTAAGTTGGGCAAGAAGGGCAGGGCATGCCTCTCAAAACTTTTCCATCTCTACCCCTTTCAACCCATCTTTCCCTGTAGCAGGAGCTCAGAGGTGTTCCAGTGAGAATCCCCCAAAGCAATGCTGCAGGATTCAACAGGTGAGAGAGCACTTGCCATGGAATTGCAGGAAAAGTGTAGCAAGGATGGATGAAAGCCTGGGGAGGAAGCCAGAAGGGTCAGGAATCATCGTGTCAGATAAAAGCAAACAGGGAAGAAGATCAAATGTTAACTGAAAAGGCTGAGATTCCAGCCTGAGATTCAGGTACAGGATGTGTAAAACTGTTTATTATTGATGTGACCCTTTCTTCTCTCTTATTTCTGGCCTTGCAGATTGCCCAGCTGCCCCTGACAGAGGGAATCAGTGCCATGTTCTTCCTGCCTACGAAGGTGACCCAGAACATGACTCTAATTGAGGAAAGCCTCACTTCAGAGTTTGTCCACGACGTAGACAAGGAGCTGAAGACAGTCCACGCTGTGCTAAGCTTGCCCAAACTAAAGCTGAACTACGAGGAGGCACTTGGCAGCACGCTAAAGGAGACAAGTATGTACATCACACCCCCTTCACAGGCTGCCAGGGCTCAAAGCAGTGGGCAAGTTGCTTCCTGCTCTCAGAATATGAAGCTGGTAGGTTGTTAGTTAGGTCAGTGTGTAGAGATTTCACCAGTCAATCACCCGGATCCAGGACTTCTCAGCTTTTTATCACATGTCTCCACCAAGCTCATACAATGCTGCTGAGATGGAGAGGGTGAAGCTCAGCACAAAGAGATGGAAGCTGTTTCTCCCTGTTTCCCCAATAAACTCTGCCCGAGCAGCTCCGTGCCCTCCTGGATCACAGCATTAGCAGTACTGCTCCCCCACCTGCAATCCATGCCTTCAGCTAATGGAATTTTCTCTCTTTTCTCCAGGGCTCCAATCACTTTTCACATCACCTGATTTCTCCAAGATTTCTGCCAAACCTCTCAGATTATCTCATGTGCAACACAAGGCAATGCTGGAGCTTAGTGAGGATGGGGAAAGGTCCACACCAAATCCTGGGGCCAATGCTGCTCGTCTGACCTTCCCCATAGAATATCACGTGGACAGACCTTTCCTCCTTGTACTGAGAGATGATACCACTGGAACCCTCCTCTTCATTGGCAAGATCCTGGATCCCAGGGGTGTTTAGATCCTTTCACGATAAGCTGCAATGGTAGGGCCCAAATGGAAAGGGTGATGTTGGGAGGGATACTGGCTCCCTGCTCTGCTGCACAAAGACACAACTTGCAAATCTTACGCCTTCATGCTGCAATAAAAGAGCTTTTGCTATTAATCTCAGCCAGCCCAAGTATTCTCCCTTGAAAGATTGTCTGCCTACATCCTATGCCTCCACTCCCGATCTCCCCAAATGAGGAATGCAGTTCTGTGTCCTGAAAGCAAGCATTATCTGGTGTATGCTGCATGGTTCCCTATCCTGCTCTCCAGCCCGACACCACTTGTTGATAATGAATCCCTCGTCACTGACAGACCTGTGCTGGAGCCCTCCAACTTCTGCAGTGCCCCCTCTGATAGATTTTAAGTTTGCACTTCCCAAACTGTTGCCTCACCCCTTCCAACCATTTCCACTTGACACTGGCAAGAAGAAAAGTGCTTCACAGGATTAAAAATAGAAGGCAGCGTGCTCTGGATGACTGTATGTTCACAATGCTCAGGGTACCACACAGGGGAGAGTCACATCACACACACAAGCAACTCAAACATTTGCTTCCAACCCACACACGGAAGTTATACAACAGCCTCTATTCCCACCATACCACACACAGACCTCTCACGTTAGAATTGGTCATTTTATTTACAACAGCCTCACTAAAGAGCATTTCAGACTTCATTCAGGTTGCTGTTACACATGATTTTCCAGCTTGTACTACATGACTACCTTACCACATGACACTTAGCTTTGATGAAAGATCACACTGCAGCTTCCTTTGACAGGGAAATTAAGTCCTCTGAAGGATGTTTCTGGGAAGCTCTGACAGACAGGCCTTCATCTCTTGTAGTTCCTGGATCTGAGCACTCTGAGGACCAAAGTGCACTGACAAAATCCCCTCTGCTCTTTGAATCGTGCTCAGAGCTTCAGAAACTGCAAATCTGAAATAGGAAGATAGTAAGAACAGAGCATGCAAAATACTTAATTCAGCTTCTTGACTTACACAACCTTTAAGCTCTCCCTAACAAAAACCTAAACCTGCTCATGGGTACAGATCCCACCCTCCCCTGCCTTCCAGCACCAGGCAAATTGTGTGTGCTTCAGCTGCAGAGGGAGGGTGAAGAGGGAAAGGCAAGGAGATGGACAAAAACTGAAAACATTATCTCTGAATATAGGTACTCACTACTTCTTCACTGCAGCTCCTGCTAAAATTAATTCAGTTAAATGGAGTTGTTTTGAGAAGATTTTCAGAAGCAGTCAGGGGATTTCCTTGCCAATAAAGCACGAGGATTTCGTTCCCTCTTTTGAGGAGATGTCAGCAACATTATACAACTGAGGTATAAACACCAAGGGTGATGAGTTGACAGAATAAAACAATTGGACAGGGAATAAACTGAGCCAGGCAGAAGAAGAAAATAGACAAGCATAAAGCAGAGAAACAGGTCCAAAGAGAGTAATGAGGTCTAAGGAAACCCCAGACCTGCACTTGCGTAGTGGCCAACTTTGGTAGCTGTGCCAGACTGCCCCATGTCCTGTCTGTGAGACCCCCTCAAGGTGCCAAAGACCACCTGCCTTGATGTTGTGTCAGACACACAGGAGTGGTGCAGGCGAGGGACAGAGGATGAAACCAAACTCACCCATTGAAGAGGATTTGTGCCAGCTTGAAAAGCTCATGGCCTAGTTCTACACTTGATGGCCCGTGATGCATTTCCACAATCTCTATGCTCTTCTTCAGGTGTCTGGCTGCTTCCTGCCACTTCCCTGATGGAAAAACAAAACAAAACAAAAAATGAGGAATGAATAAATACTTCCTAGAGCTACTGCAACCCAAAGAATCTGACAGAATTAAGCAAAATGTGATGAACTATGTCCACAGAACCAGGACAGGGAATCTAAAAGAACATGAGATCACTGTATTGTTCACTGGCTGCTGGGAACACAGTTTTGGCCTTTCTGAGAGCCCTGCTGTCGAATCTAGGGAGAAAACGAAAGGGCCAGTCCAAGAAAAAGCTAGTCATGTTAAATTCAAAGTTCAGAAAATGGGATAGTGAGAAGACAATGCCATACCAAGGGTGGCATAGACCTGTGCCAGATGATCCTCCATCTCTCCCATCAGCAAGTGCTCTGGAGACAAGAAGTTTCCAGCATCCCTCTGACACTTCAGGAGCATTTTGATAGCCTGATCTATAAAAAACCAGGTTATAACATTGACCCTACGGCCAGTCTCCAGTTTTCCATGATCCACAAAATAAAATTGATCCAATCTCATCTTTGCATGTTACACAGCTACCTGGGATTTGGTTAGGATTCAACACTTGATTTCATCTGCACCTCTGTTTATTCTACCCCAGTGCTGGCCCAACTCCCTGCAGGAAAGCAAGGCCTGGGAATGCCCAACTCCAATGTTATCCTGATTTCTTTGTATTTAATTACTTTATTAGGGAACAACGTGTGACTTAGATTAACATCCAGATCAGTGGTATAAAAAATCTAAAGCTCAAGTCCCCAGGGACATCAGGCCACATGTCATAAGACCCCAACGGCATGAGCAACAGTGCCATCTCATGGTTCATGTCCCGACTGAGCTGTTCAGCTCCTGACCTTAGAACACAGAGCTGAGCCTTACCAGCCTTCCCATCTCTCAGCAGGTCTAAAGCTTCCTTGATTTGTTGCTGAAGGTCCCCAAAACGGCACGACAGGTTCTCTCTGCTGGCTGAGGTTGCACAGGCTTCATTTGAACAACAAAGCACGTCTTCTTCCCCCTGTGGAAATCACCCCTGTGATCATTCCTGCTCAACTCAGAGCTTACTTTCCACTTGCATTAGCTCTGTGTTATAAAAATGCTAAATTGTTTCTCAGTTGTATTCATTAAACAAAGTGACTTTTTTGTAAATTGTTATCAGCCTATTCGATTTTATAAGAAACCTCCTTGACTCTACAGGGGCTTTTAGCTTCTGAGCAGGGGTCAAACTGAGGTCTTTAACTCTTGGCTCTCCCCAACCCAAACCTTACATACCCCAGTGAGTTCCACAACCATAACTTTGGAAGAACTACCTGCATTTGAGCTCGGCACCTGGGACAGCAGAATGAATTTCTCATGGACACCACACTCTTGACACCAGACTCCAACTCCTCGAGGCAGGCCCGACAGCGACACTCAAAGAAATACTGACTGAGAAGCTGCTGCCTCTCAGCAACCCTCATCCTACATTGGTGAGGCCCTGCAAAGGGATGGCAAGGGTGGAAATCACTCAGCAGGTACAGTCCTTAACATCAGGATAAATGGATTTTTGTCACAATTGAGACTAGGTATATTTTGGAGAGGACAGAACTGGAGACTGAAAATCTAACCGTGGGCTCAAGAAATGAAATGTTGAGTTGATCAAGGCTGATAAACAAAGACTTAGCACCATTATATGAGAATTTTAATATTAAGAGCCATCAGCATGGTGAGGAGAGGTGAATAATATCTGTGCCTTGAGACAAAAACAGAGTTAATGCTCACCATAGCAATGGAGAACCTCTTGGCCACTTGGGATTGGCTGTGATGCCCTGACAGTGGCAGCTGTCCCACTAAATGACACACTGGTATTGGGGCAGCACGAGTGGTTCAGGAGGCTGAGGACAGGGAAGAAGGCTGTAGCCAGCCTCACAGGCTTCTTATTTACAACAGCCCCATCTCCAGGCCCTGAAGACAGAGGAAAAACAAGAAGGTTGAGATTGAATGCTCACAAAACTCACAAAACCCACACAATTTCTGCAGTGAGCACTGCGACCAACAGCAGACAGCAGCAGAAAGATTTCTGGTATATTGCTGCAATAAATAATAACTAAACACGCTCTGCATGTGCACCAAAGAAGAGTCCAGCATGGGATAGGCCATTAATTTTTAAACAAGTCATTTCCATCTGCAATGGGAGGTTTTTACAGCTGATAATTCAATCTCTTCACATCACACAAGCAAGATGGGCAAAGACAGGACAGTTCTGGGCTCCTCAGCACAAGAAAGAGGAGCTACTGGAGAGGGTCCAGTGGAGGCCACAGAGATGATGAGGGGTCTGGAGCATCTCTCTTATGAGGAGAGACTGAGGAAGCTGGGGCTGGTTAGTC
Source organism: Atrichornis clamosus (assembly GCA_013400975.1). NCBI lineage: Eukaryota > Metazoa > Chordata > Aves > Passeriformes > Menuridae > Atrichornis > Atrichornis clamosus. The sequence goes on along the minus strand of WBMZ01012815.1, from coordinate 82,969 downwards.
TGTAGAAGAGAAGACTGAGAGGGGATCTCATCAATCCATATAAATACCTCAAAGACAGGTGTCAGACGATGGTATCAGACTCTTCTCAGTGGTGCCCAGTGACAGGACAAGGAGTAATGGCCATAAATTAAACCATAAGAAGTTCCATCTCAACATTAGAAAGAACTTCTTTCCACTGAGGGAGACAGAGCCCTGAAGAGCTGCCCAGTGAGCTTGAGGCATTCCAAACCCACCTGGACGTGTTCCTTTGTCACCTGATCCAGCTGACCCTGCCTTGGCAGGGGGTTTGGACTGAATGATCTCCAGAGGTCCCTTCCAACCCCAGCCATTCTGTGAATCTGTGACAACACAGTAGAGCTTAAAAGTTTTTTATCTTACCCAGCTCCTGCATTACAGTGATGGCTTGTGCATTACACTGCAGCTGCAACACGTGCCTCAGCATTGCTTCTGCCACAGTCCTCAGCTCTGGAGACAATTCAGCCGAGGCTCTTTCAGATGTCTTTGGCTTGGAGCACTGCTGAAGTGATTCCTGATTCAAAACAGCAGCCTCCAGGCCAGCTGCTTGCAGCTGTTTGCACACAGCTACTACACTCAGCACGCAGAGGAACTTGTGTTCAGGGCTGTGCTGCTCAGTGTGGGGCAAAAGGTGGAACAGAGCTTGGTAAGAACTCTGGTACTGACCATTCTTGTTACAACCAGGGATAGCTCTGGTACCAGCTCCTGGTTTGCATCTTGCCTCAGGGTTCTGAAGGTCCTTGTCCCCACTGTGGGACGACTCCACCAGCCTGCCAACCTCTGCAAATCCTGCCAGCAGGACAGTCCTCAGGGCCACATGGCAGAAGACCCCCAAGGTGAGGAGCAGTGCTCCCAGGGAACACTCTGTCCTGTGGTACTGCTCCCATGCCATGTTTGCACAGACCTGGCTGCAGTACTTGGCATAACTGCATCCCTGACAAGGCACAGAGGCCAAGAGCTGCCTCAGACAACGGTGGCAATAAAGATCTGCATTAGTGGCTCGAGTGTCCCACGCTGTTTCACCATCCTGCAGACAAAGGCTCTCCCCAGGGCAGAGCACACTCACAAAGGCCTCCTCTTTCAACAGGCTCTGCCCTGGCACGATGTCCTGGGAGGCCACCAAGTGACGTCCTCTCTCTGCATTATAATTCAAGCTCAAAGATGAAGATGCACCTGAGATACTGCCGTTCTCTTCCCAGATCTCTGACTTCCCTAGAATGTCACCACGTGCTTCTCGTGCAGGCTCTGCACACTTCTCTGTCTCATGTAATTTAACCTTCAGCTGACTTAACTTTTTTAGCAGTGTCTGGTGTGCAGGACTAGTCATGAGCCCATCCACAGCAATTTTACTCTCCAGCACTCCGAGGGCATCCTGTGCATCCTGTAACCTCCCCAGGCACAGCAGACACTCAGCTTTCCGCAGCAGGACCTTGGGCAGCAGCCTGGCTGGATAGTCATGGCTTTCAGCCCTGGCAATATCTTCCAAACAAACCTAGGAACAAAGACAAGGCCTTTCAAATGGACTTGGAAACCAGATGAGACTCGTGCTCTTTCATTCCACCTAAGATAGTCCCACCAAAACATTCTGTATGTTAATCAGCAAATTCCATGTGCATAACCAACCTGCTGCCCCCATAAAGCCTCCTGACATAGAAGAAGGAAAGCAGGAAAGTTGCTTCAGAAAGTTGAAGTAATGAAGGATGCTTTAAGCACACGTTTGGAAGCACATCCGATCTATTGTCTCTTGTTCTAGCAGTGAAATACCTCGGGGGCACCCAGAATCTTGGGGCAGTGGGGTGGGTCAGCCCCAGCCCCTCTTACCTCAAAGTGCCCCAGGTGGAAGAGGGCGGCGGAGCGGTTGGCGAAGCACACGGACACCTCGGGGCTGCCGGGGGGCTCATGGGATGCTGCCTGTGGAGACCAGAGAACTGCTACTGCCTCATGGAGACCCTCTCAGCAGGAGCTGCAGGACCCCCTCTTCGGGGATCCCCTCACAGGAGCTGCTCCTTGCCTCTCACTGGGAGCTCTTCGGCTCTTCCCTTCCTGGGGATTCCCTCACAGGGCCCCCTCGGCCATGAGGGGCTGTGGCACCCCTCCTGCAGGGATTCCCTCACAGGAGCCCTTCAACCATGAGGGGCTGCAGGACCCCCTTCCCAGGGATCCCCTCACAGGAGCCCTTCAACCATGAGGGGCTGCAGGACCTCCTTCCTGAGAATCCCCTCACGGGAGCTCTTTGGCCATGAGTGGCTGCAAGACCCCCTTCATGGGGATCCCCTCAACCATGAGGGGCTGTGGGACCTCCTTCCTGGGGATCCTCTCATGGGACCCCTTTGGCCATGACGGGCTGTGGGACCCCCTCCCAGGGATCCCCTCATGCCACACCTACCTTGGAGTAGAGCCTCAGGGCCTCCTGGTACTGGTGCCGCCCGAATTCCCGGTTTCCCTGCTCCCTGTACCAGCTCGCAGCTGCCGGCTCCTTGTCCGTGCGTGTCCGGCGGCACAACCGCGCCAGGGCCACCTCCTCCTCCTCCTCTGTCCTGCGGGACACGGCGTCAGCACCACAGGATCAGTTTGGAAGGGACCACAGTGGATCATCTAGTCCCACCTCCCTGCTCAAGCAGGGTCATCCCAGAGCACGTGGCACAGGATTGTGTCCAGATGGTTCTGGAATATCCTCAGTGACGGAGACTCCACAACCCCTCTGGGCAATCTGTGCCAGTGCGTGGTCACTGCACAGTGAAGACGTCCTTTCTCATATTCACAGAATCACAAAATCAATTAGATCGAGTCCAATCTGTAACTGAACACCACCTTGTCAACTAGACCATGGCACAAGATGCCAGGTCCAAGCTTTCCTTAAACTCCAGGGACAGTGACTCCACCGCCTCCCTGGGCAGCCCATTCCAATACCTACTCACCCTTTCTGTGAAGAAATTCTTCCTAATGTCCAACCTAAACTTCCCCTAGTGCAGCTTTAAACATGTCCTTTTGTCCTATCGCCAGTTGCCTGGGAAAAGCTACAACCTGCAGTCAGGTTTTGGAACTTTGCCCGGGTGGAATTTCCTGTGCATCAGTTTCTGCCCGTTGCCTCGTGTCCTATTGCTCGGCAGCACCGAGCAGAGCCTGGCTCCATCCTTTGACACCCCCTCTTTAAATACTTATATACATAAACGGTCCCCTTTCAGCCGTCTCTTCTCGAGGCTGAACAACCCCAGATCCCTCCGCCTTTTCTCATAAGAGAGATGCTCCAGTCCCTCATCACCCTCGCTGCCCTGCGCTGGACCCGCTCCAGGAGCTCCATGTCCTTCCTGCACCGCGCACGACCCCCGCCGCGGCTCACCGGAGCAGCTCGCAGCCCAGCTGCACCGCGTCTTGAAGCGAAGCCGTCGCCAGCCGCTCCCGCATCGCCGGGTCCAGCGCGGCCCAGAGCCGGGCGGTGCGGCCCCGCCACTCCGCCACCGGCAGCGCCATCACCGTCACGGCTACAGCGGCAGCGCCGCCGCCACCACCGCCATGGCGGCGCCCAGCGGCACCCATGCAAGGGATACAGGAATACTTCCGCCGTACGGCATCAGGCAGCCAATAGAAACACTTAGATGGTACGTGACGCGCGGCGCTGACGGCAGGAGGCGCCGGAAGGAGGGGGCGGTGGCAGCGGCGGCGGGAGGATTTGGCGGCAGCGGGGAGAGGATTTGGCGGTAGCGGCGAACGCAGCATCATGAGCGTGCGGCTGAGCGAGGGGGCCATCGCGGTGAGGGGCTGGGCATGGGCTGGGATGGTCCTGGTCAGGGTAGGAAGTGAAGGCCGGGTCTGGGCACCGAGTTCCGGCCCGGTCCCGAGGGGAGAACCAGGCCCGGAGCGGGGCCTGGTCCCGGGGGAGTGGTCCTAGTCCAGCGGTGACGGCCATCCGCGCGTCTCTGGCTTGTTCACGGCAGTCCCCCCTCAACTCCATAGGTACAACCCTTCATAGGTTGGACGCAATGGTCCCAGAGGTCCAGCCTCCTTGATTCCGTGGTTCTGTAACTGTGGGTCGCGAGGCGTTGCCGAGTGACGTGGTGGCACTTTCTGAGGGTCTCTTTCATTTCTCCAGGCCATAATGCAGGGGGAGGACGTCTCCAAGCCTGTGCTGCAAGTTATCGTGAGTATTGTCTCTTCCCTCCTGTGCCAGTTCCTCAGTGACTGCATGTGGGCTCCTGAGTGCAGCCAAACTTCCTCTGCAGAGCAAGGTGCTCTATTTTTAGTCCTCTTAATTTTATTTTACATTACTTGGGCTATGCCGTTGATATTAGTGTTCAGAAAAGCTGAATAGAGAAGTCGTTTGCTGGCGATGTCACTTTCTGGTTTTGAAAAGTTTCTGAACAAATGTGAGTTGACAATCTGGGTGTTTTTTCCCCACAGAATACCCGGGCTATTGCTACAGGAACTGGGCCCCCACGTTACCGAGTGCTGATGAGTGATGGGGTTAACACCCTCTCCTGTGAGTATGACAAGCTGCAGTGAGGTTTTTGTAAGTGTGGAGATGCTAAGGGTGATAAGATTTCTGTTCTAGTGACTGGGTGCAGAGTGGTGAAATGAATATTGAAGGAGAGTGTAGCTTACATTGGGCCACAGACTCCGAAGTGTGCAACTGCATTTTATCATTTAAATGAAGTCTTTGTCTTCTGGGACTTTGTGGAATTTAAGCAATTCAGTTGCTACAGTGTATAATGAAAATACAGAAACCTATCCATGTAACAGTGATTTTAAAGTAATTTAGCTTAATCTTTTTCTTACTTTGATATGCAATCGTTCTAGGTGTCACTGCACTCTGAAGAGTGGGGGGAAAGTATGGTATAGTTTGTGCTCCATTTTGGTGACCTTTTACTAGTTGCACTGTTTTCTTTATCTTAAGCTAGCAGGTTGTAGATCCAGGGGAATACTTGACTGGCTGGAAAAGTTGTGGCCGGCCATGGCAGCCCCTTTTGTTTCAGTGTTCTCCTTCTGTTCCTGCAGCATTCATGTTGGCAACACAGCTGAACCCCCTGGTGGAAGACGAGCGCTTGTCAGCCCGATGTGTTTGCCAGGTTAACAGATTCATTGTCAACAGCCTGAAAGATGGAAGGTATTTGTGTTTCTTTAAGTAGAGCTCTACAGAAAGGCAGCTGCACTAGTGGGGCCTCTGTGCTTTGTGACTAAGCAGAGGCCAAATGCTTTTGGTTGAGATTATCTGAAAATACTCAGGCTTTAGGGCGCAAGAGGGAAAGTCCACAGCACCAGGAACAGAAGAAATAAATTGCAAAATGTGACTCCCGTGGGATCAGATATATCTAGTACAATGATCTAATAATATAAGGTTTCCAGTTGCACTACTCCAACTCCAGCTGGAATACTCCAAATACTTGTACAAAGCTTCTGTAAAATTATCTTCTGTGAAAAAGAAACAGTACTTTGTTACATAAGTGTTGTGGAATCTGGTCTTTTATTACACTTTGAAGAAACAGGATAGGAGGAAAATTCGAAGGGGTAGGATACTGCAAAAGGAGAGGGATCCAGGTGCAACCATTACAGAAAAACTGTGACTAGCAGGATATGAACTGGGGTTTATATTCTTTTTATTCAGTGGTTTTTTTGTGGGGAGAAGACAACAACTTTTGAGTCTGGGAATGATTCTCTTTTGTAAAATCTGGTATGGTTTTGATACTTTTAAAACATGATGTTTTCCCAAGCTGTTTCTTGTGCCTGTTCAGCCTGCCATCATTGTCCTTGATGCAGTGTGATATTGTTTCAAGCTTACTTGTCTCTCAAGAGAAGGCTAAGTTGACAGTGGAGAGCTTTTGACTTCCAGATCCTTCATCCAAAGAATCAGCCTCGAATGGTTGCTTCTCTTCCCTGCTACAAAGGATATTCAGAGATGGACTTGCAGAGGGAGTGAAAATCTTTATTGCTGTCTGTTCTGTGTTGTAGGAGAGTGGTTATACTGATGGATTTAAATGTCCTGCAAACTGCTGATCAGGTTGGTGGGAATATTGGCAATCCCCAGCCATACAATGAAGGTGAGTGTCAGTAAGCAAATACCCCTCTGTCTGCTCTGAGAATCTTTCACATTTTTTCTTGAAAATCCTGTCTTTTTGTGTAACACAAAATGAGGTTTGTTCACATTTTAAGAAACTCTACACCATGGCTGAAGCTTCAGCATCTACATGATATTGGGAGTATCCATACCTTATAACATTGACAGGTTTTTTTTATAGTCAGTGATCTCTACCTTGACTTCCAGTAAGTAAGAGGAAGCTATTTTATGTCTCCTCATAATAAGTAATCAAATAGATCATAATTTCTCCTGTCTGGAAAGAAAACAGGAGGAGGAAGATTGGAATAATGATCTATAAAAGTATAAGATGGCGTGGAAGGGATGAATAAAGAATGATGAATCTCTCTCTCTCTTTTCTATGTTCATTTGATGCTCTTTAGCTCTCACGTTGTCATGCAGTGGTTGTAAAACAAAGGCTGCACCACACCCCTAAACTGCATAGTTAAATTATGGAACTTGTTGAGGTGGGTGCCAAAAATTGGCACAAGTTCAGAAAGCAATTAGATGTGAAAGAGAAATCCATTAAAGGCTGTTAAACATAACAATACATCCTCTGCATGAATGTTAGGTGCAGGAAGCACTAAAACTTAGATTGTTCCAAGTACATAGATGGGAGACTGGTATGACAACAAGGCAAGCACAGAATTCCCTAAGCACCCATTCCTACCATGCCAGCTGAAAAAGGATTGATGCACTGGGTGGACCTTAACCTGACCTGCCACGATTCTACTTGGTTTTGTTATGTTGTATAAATAACTGTGTTCTTCACTTTTGTGTGCTGAGCTTGCAGTTCTCGTGCAAACCTTTTTTAAATTAAATTTAAATTTTTCCCTCCGAGGATGTTCAAAACTCTGCTCTGTTCTTCCAATTCTGATCTTTACAGAGGAGGGGGAATAATAAGCACTTAAAGAAAATATTTGAACAGCTCTGTCAGTGATGTATATACAGATAATGGCTGAAATGTAATAGCAAATAGCTCTTCCTGAAGATTTTCTTTTCCTAATAGAAGTGAATTAATATATTTTTATTACTAAGGGACCACACATTACTGGCAAGAGTTTTCTACAGAATATTTTGGACAAATAGCAGTGGTAGGTACATTGCTCTTCTGGTTAAAAATCTACTTTGTTGCAAAGGCAAAGACATCTTTCTTCATTAACTTTTTCCAAGGGAATTAGAGGGGCGTTTGTTAAATGAGCCTAAAGAATCCTTTGTTCCTTTGATAGTTACTTAGCTAATTGCTGTTTAAAAAATGTGTTGACATCTCAGATTTTATGGTTTAATCCCACAGTTGCTGTAGAGACCAAGACTTTCAGAATAGCTACTGAGCAGACTGTTTTGTGCCTTTCTCCCATTTCCCTGCTTATGTGATACAAGAGCTTGTGAACTATAGTGTTTTTCAGTTATATTGTTGCTTAGAAACCACTGAGAACGTGGTATCTGACAGAACTGAGCTGAAAATATACCTTTAACTATAAATTCTGGTAAAATTACCATTACTTTGATCAAAGTTGTGTTCTTCATTTGGACTTACAAAAATACTTGGCGGTGAAGGTTTCAAATCGAAACTCTTTTGGAGATGTTACAGGTTTGTGGTCATAATATGTGTGGGCTTGCACTAAATAGTTAAGAGATGCCAAATTGGATGTGGTGTGTATTTCATTTTAACACTGATGTTACTCTGTTAACTTCACACCCTTTTGTTTGATACTAAATAAGCTTTCTGATACAGAAAATGGTAATAGTTTAGATTAAGTAAGCTTCACCCAGCCTTGCAGCTCTGCAGGCTGCAAGATTTATCATGAAGGCCTTGATATAATGGCAGAGGTGTGTGTTTCAAGTTGCAGATTCTTGAAGTTCCTGCATATATTAAGAAATGGTATTTTTCAGGGACACTCAGCTAATGCAGAATGAGCATCTTAAATGTACTTTGTAGTTCCCACTAAAAAAAAGTTCTGGCATTTTAAGAACGTATCTTTAGCTCTACTTTAGGTTTTGCTTGAAATACAGATCTCAAACTGCCAGACCTAGGATTAAGGAATATTCTTTCTCAGACTGCAATAGCACACTGGGACCCAGGAGGGTGAGAAGCTGGCTTTTGGCCACTTTACACAGGAGCAGTAGGTGGTTAATCTGCCTAACAAGGAAGCTGGAGACACAATCTTCTTATTACAAATCATAAAAACTTTTCAGGCAGCCTTTCATAATAGTATTGAAAATTAAGACTGAGCAGTTTAGTTCTTGTTGAAAACTAGATGGTTGTGTTATTACTGTCGTTAATCTCATTCAATTACTCTGATGCTGGACTTTCTTTTCACTATGTCAATTACTTGCTACTTACGTTTAACTTCTGCCACTAATCTTTCCATGTTGAAATGTTGATATACTTATGCATTCCCTTGGACTCCTTATTCCTGTCCTTCCCACCATTGTGATTAGGTGTGTGTTCTTTCAAAGTGCATCTTTTTCCCTTTTCTCCCTTCCCTGCTGTGCTGCTGCTCAGTTCTGGGGCAGGTCTTGTGTCATGGCCCTGTGGCAGAACCTCTTGGTGACAAATTATTGGAAGCAGAGGACTCCTATTACACAATTATTGCCTTTGAGTGGGCTGTGGGGCAGCTGCAGGCAAAGGTCTTGGGTTTGCCTAACGCACTGTATAGAGCAGAAATGTGAGCAGGTATTTCAACTGGTTTTTTTCACCTCCTGCTAATAAAAACTAACAGCGAAACCCAGGCAGTCTCCTCGGTTTTCTGAGCACTTTAAGTGATCTGTAGGCCACCAGCCACCAAAAATCACAGTTTAGGAGTCCCTAGGCTCTCTAAGCGAGAAAATTGGAGAGATATTTCTGCTCCTTCTGTATTTGAACACATGCACAGATGTGTGAATTTATTCTTACTCTGTTGAGAAACACTCGGCTGTGGGTAGGCAGCCATTAAAATGTGAATTTGTGTTTCATAACGCACACGTGTTCTAATGTATGTGGTGGTCTTTGGTTTGGTTTTCAGTGGGTTTTTTTTAAATCACAAATTCCTACAGCAAAAAACATATTTGGAACAAAAGTAGCAAGGAAACCTCTTGCTGTTTCATACCCACATTCCTGTTCTTCCTGAATATTCCTCCCCTCACCAGACATGTTTTTCTCTTCATGTGTTTTGTTGGTTGTTTTTCCACCTTCCCTTGCACAAAATGAATTTGGGCGTGGAGTGCTGACCCTCTGAGCACCTGAGGCCGCTGAGCAAGGGGGAGACCTGGCTCCTCCATCTAGTGGAACCTGCAGTAAATACACATTTTGCTGTTTGACGTCACACTGTTGCCAGGGAGACTGTCACCAGTTCACCGATGTGACTCTACTGCGGCAACTTTAGAGGAGCACGTTGGGGTTTTGTGCAGGGACTTGGGTTTGGTTAAAAATAACCAGAGGGTTGCCTCTGTGGACTGAACCACATCAGGCCACACCACGTCGGGGTCTCCTTGTGTTGCTTCTGCTTCTTTGCCATAGTTTGGTGCCATGCCTCTGTCCTGGGATTCTCTGCTTTAGTTCCTCCTGGGGCTCTGTAGGCTTGGTCTGACCTTCTTTTCCACTTTCTCTGGCCACCTTCCTCCTCACTTCCCAAATCAGAAGGGCTTTGCCTGCTCAGGCCTAGGTCTCCCTGAAAACCAGTGGCTTGTGTCCAAAAGGACAAAAATGTTGGATATTTTCTCATCCAGAGGCAAATTATACTGTAAAGGAATTCAAGTTTTTGGGTAGTGAATTAGTCTTATGCTTGTCTGCTCTTTTTCTTGTAATTTATCATCAATTTAAGGCAAGTAAAAGTCCTGGAATCTAAAAAAAAATGGACCATGTGTACTTACTCTGGCATCACATTGCTTCATAAGCAATATATTACTGTGTGCCAAGAGGGGCCCTGGTGAATTCTGAAGTGATGACTCCATCAGCCCCACATTAAATATCTTCATATTTCGGAAATAAAATACAGCAGGTGTTTTCTTTGTCTTGTGTTAACTTCAGGTTTGACTTTACCCAGTGGATTTTTGGCCCTTTCTGAGTTGTAAGACAGAATTCTCTACAGTTTTTATCTTAGCTGTTAGATAGGAGCAGAAACTACCTGTCAGAGCAATAGCAGCTGATAAACACTGAAAAGTTGTCAGGATTACTTCAGGGCTGTCCTTTTAAATCACCATCAGCCCTGAGTTCTTTCCGAGTAGAAAGCAGTTGCTTGAGGAAAGAGATCTGACTAGAATTCTTCCATGGTGATGTTGTTCAACAGATAGCTTGGTACTCCTGTGTCTTATAACTCCTAGATTTTTGCATGTTCTCTGTGGTTTTAATTATTTTTTTTCATGCACATCTTATTTCCTAAAAGTGTACTTTTAATTCCTGTGCTCCCTACTCCGTGGTCTCTTTCCATTTGGTTACCAGGGCCAGGGCAGCAACGTTCTGCAGCTCCAGCAGGAAACCCAGCACCCAGCAAGCCACAGCAACAAAATGGCAATTTGTCTGTAGCAGGTAAGAGTAATCCTGGGCAGGAATTCTGATTTCTGCAGTGAAAAGCTACAGCTTAAATTTAAATAAATCCTTTCTACAGTGGTGTTGCACAAGAAACATTCCATTGAAAAATAATCTATAGCTTGACAAGGTGAATTCTCTCAAGAGGCTACTCTATTCTTGGTTATAAAAGGGGGGAAAAAATTGTCCCCCTTCCCTCTTCTTTCCCAAAGTAAAAAAACCCCAAACCCCCAACTTTATTCAGTTTACACGCCTTCATCAATATTTCATTCTTGAAACAGTGCTCTGTGGACACCCAAATTAGGTTAGAGTTTGGAGGTGGCCAACAAGTGTGTTATCAATGCTGAGATATCAAGGCCAAACATTTTAGGTGGTACAGGACTGAAATTATTTGATAGTACATCTAGAAATGTGTTTTTTTGATCAAGATTTCAGTGAGATATTGCAAGAGGCAGTCAATTTAAATGTCAGCCTGTAGACTTCTTTTTTTTGAGCTAAAAAGTTGTCAATCCTAACTCTTGGTACTGCTTTAACTTGTCTGCATTCTTTACCCCTGTGTTTAAGAAGTATTTTTAAATAGTAAAATTTTGACATTTACTTAGAAACTTGCAGCAGAAAACAAGTTTCTCCTTCCATAAGAGTTGTGTGTTTATACGTTGACAAGATTGAGTTTAGAATTAGCAACTTCACTTGATGCCAAAAAACTGTTTGTGGGGTACTTTGCCTTAGTTGTTCCCCCAAGTGGTGTCTTGATCTAACACTTCCCATCCCTGGAAGTGTTCAAGGCTGGGCTGGGTGGGGCTGTGGGTAACCTGGTCTAGTGGAAGGTGTCCCTGTCCTTGGCAGGGGGTTGGAATGAGATGGTCTTTAAGATCCCTTCCAATCCAAACCATCCTGTGATTCTGTTATTTTAGAGAATTTACTGCTAAGCGGTTGTTTGCCACTTAAACGGTTCAAGTGATTGACTCTGGACACATCCCCACTTCAGTGCAAGTGCTCTAAAGGTCTGAGGATGTCCCTTGTGCAGCATTTTGCAGCCCAGAAAATACTTGTGACCAAGAGCAGAAATGATTTAACAACCTTCAAGCCCCTCTGTGGTGCCCACATGGCACAGGGAGCTCCAAGTGCCTGCCCGTTGTTCCCACGGTGGGAAAGTTCTGCCTGACCTCGCACCCTGAGTTGGTTTTAACCTGATTTTTGTGTGCAAGGCTGACATTCTCTCTGCTCTATTGCGGTTTTTGGAAGGTCCTGCTGCTCCCAAGTACCACGCTCCCTCCCACCAGTTTGGAAAAACAAGTGCTCCCAGTGCCCTGAAGACACCAGGGGGGTCGCAGGCCAAGGTGGTGCCCATTGCCAGCTTGAATCCATACCAATCCAAGTGAGTTCTTGTGGTTTGCCAGGCATTATTCATGTCACAGGCATGCAGGATCAATAGCTTTGTTTTGCTTTTTTGTGTGTGAGAATCTCTGTCAAGTCATTCATTGAGTTCTTTTGACTTTATTGGTTAAGTTCAAAAAAGCCAACCCAACAATAAGCACAAAACCATCCAGAGAAACAACAGAAATCCTCCTTGGAAACAGCTGCTGGATTTTGGTTTGGTTTTTTGGGTTTTGTTTTGGTGCTTTTTGTTGTTGGTTTGTTTGTTTTATTGTCATTTGGGGGGTTTTTTGTTTTGTTTGGAGTTTTGTTTTCTTTTGTTATTTCTGTGGGGAAGGGTGTTCTCTTTTTTTTTTCCTCTTTCTTTTTTTTATCTTTTTAAATTGCATCAACACTCTTAACAATCTGAGATTTGCCTTGGCATTGTCTTGGTGCAGCTGCCCTGCTGAGCTTGATAGGTTTTTAATATTTTAGTTGAAAATCGATTGACTTGTCTGGGTTTTTTTCCTAAAGCAACCTTGTTTTTGGTAACTTAATGACAAAACAGCTCAGTAAGCCATTCACTTCGGCTACTGAGCTGTTGAAAAGCATGAGGATGTAATTATTTAGTGAATGACATTTTTAAGTTATGCAAACTGATTTGATTACCCAAGTTAAATGCGAATCCTATAATTGAGCTCTTGAGTTCTAGCGTGGCTTTTCAGAGCAGGCAAACTGCTGTGTGAGAAATGTACCCTAGAAGAGTAAAAGATTTGAGGCCTGCTTCTATGCAGAAGGATTGTTCACTATTATTATCATACTGGATGCTTTATGGCTGCTTTGTTGCCTTCTCTACAACTTTCTGCCTTTAATGGTCTAGGCCATTAAAATAGAAGGCAGTGGAAAGAGTTGCTGAGGTGCAGTGGGAAGATTCTGGCTTTTAAATAGTGACATTCTCGTTCCAATGTCAAGTCAATCTCTTCTTTAAAAAAATAGAAAGGTGCACAATAGTGATTTCTTGCACAATTTCAGGTGGACCATTTGTGCTCGTGTTACCCAAAAAGGCCAGATCCGCACGTGGAGCAACTCCCGTGGTGAAGGAAAGCTCTTTTCCATAGAGCTGGTTGATGAAAGTGTAAGTGTCATATGTTGAGACAAAGATAATGTATGCCAGATGCTGATGAACCCTTCATAAAGGCAGAATAGAGGAAATAAAGTACATTTTCGGAAATGATTTTTTTTATTACAACTGAAACTTGCATTCCTGCATTCATTAAGTTGCACATCAACGTGCCAGTTTTTATCCAGAATGAAGTCTTAAATGTGCAACATTGCTGATTATTTTTCATCAAAGTCTATAGTGTGTGACTGGATTTTTGCAGCTTCAAAATAGAGTTGTTTATGCAAACTGACAACCTAATACTGAGGGTTGTGGTAGGTTCCTGTAGATTGAGAGTGACGTCTCATCCTCTCTGAGCTACACCTTACAAAACAGGGAGTGAGAGGAGCATTACCTCCAAGTTACAAGCTTTCAATTTTCATGAAGAAATTGGAGTACAAATTACTGTAACACTAAGAAATTTCCTCTGTGGTTTGTTTGGGGAATGGTATCTGGTTAATCTAACTAAACTTGCCGTTTGTCAAACCTCTGATCAAATTACAGCCTTCTGTCGTGAAAACAAACGAGATTCGGCTAGATTATATTGAGTGTAAAATGTGAGGTTAATAACGTAACGTGTTGTCACCAGGCATTTGTTTTCTCTGCATAGTGTCTGTATTCAATTTTTTTAAAAAAAGACAGTATTTATATCTAGTGAGTGTATAATTGTTATTAATTCTTATAGACATATCTGAGTGGGAGCTATCACAATATAGTGTGTGCTAACTTGTGGAGCTGCGGGGTCTATTTGAATTTTATTTTATCAATGCCAGTTTTAGTGGCATTTTCAGAGGTGTATATATGATAGATGTAGTTCTTACGCCTTTTATTCTGAAGCTGCAGATATACTAATGAGACTTGAATATGAGGTTTGATTGTCAGGTGTAGAATATGTCATTTTAGCCCGAACTACAAAGAGAGCGTTGTTTGTTTCTCACGTGCCTGGAGCTACCCTGGCAGACCCCACTGTCTCTGCAGCACTGCTGCCACTTAACATTGCAAAGATTTTTTTTTTTTTTTTTAATCTTTTTTCACGCCAAAATTCAGTTCTGACCAGCTCTCCTATTTTCCTGCAGGGTGAGATTAGAGCTACTGCATTCAACGATCAAGCAGACAAGTTCTTTCCACTCATTGAATTGAACAAGGTATGGTAGCTTTGTGCTTTCTTAGAGTGACAGGAGCTGGAAAAGAGGAACTTGAGCACAGCAAGGATTTTTAAAGGTGAACACAATCTATTTTCTCTGACTACTGGTGATACCCTCTATTTCATTGCTTTCTCCTGTAGGTATATTATTTTACCAAAGGCAATTTGAAGACTGCTAACAAGCAATATACAGCTGTTAAGAATGACTATGAGATTACATTCACTAATGAGACTTCAGTTGTGCCCTGTGATGATGCCCAGCATCTTCCATCTGTTCAGTTTGATTTTGTATCCATCTCTGACTTGGAGAACACGCCCAAAGACTCCATTGTTGGTCAGTCTAAGTAACAAAATGACAGACTCTAAAGCTTTGAAATTTTATTTTTGTGTCCTGAATGCTGGGCAAGGTAGTGAGCATGGGATGCTTCAAGTGTTAGGATCTCTTAATTGAAGTCATCCAGTGATGGTTGCCATTAAAAATGCCTCAGGCAGTTTTTCTATTAAGATGTCTTTGCCCTGTTTTCTAACCATATATAATAATTTTTCTTCAAACTTGTGCTTCAAAGTAAAGACAGTAAATGGCAGTTGTTTATTGTACACTGATCACTGTTTTCCACAGAAAAGGGCTGAAAGAAAAATGTCCTTGCTCAGCACGTGTGCATTTCATACCTTCTGTGGTCTTGCTTTCTTTCACTATCTAATTATCTCTGTAGTGATTTTGGCATAATTCATTGCATCCAAGTCCAAGTTGCATGACTGTTTTGGCTTGCTTTGTGAAGTATTGGAGGTTTGTTTTTCTGCAATTTGTTGGGCAGAGCACTCCGGAAAAATCAGAGCCTTGGGTGGGGGCGAGGGTTCTCAGGTTTCAGAGGCACAAGATGCCTGTGATTCAGAGACATTCAACTGGGGATTTTAAAGGTAGATTGGCAATTTTAAAAAAGGTGTATTTTTAGGGAGTGCAGAGGGCATTGCTTTAGCTCTTACTGCCTGAACATGCAGACTTGTTTAAGGTGCAGCTTATGATTACGGGCCAGTTGTTTCATTGTGTTACAGTCACTTTGAAAGCTCTTGCTTGTGCTTTAACAGCAAGTGTGTGTTACATGATCAGGACTGAAGTCCTTTGACAGAATGTGATGGGAAAAGATAGTACAATGCCTTGATCTCTCTAATGTGGTGAGGCTTGCATTCATGAATATCTTAATGACTGCGTCAACAAAATTAAAGAACTGAAGAGTTCTGTAGTGGAACATTCCTACCATAATGCACTTAATTTCCATATCAGATTTCATTTCAATAGGGAGCTAGGATACAAGGTAAAAATCTGACAGTAGGTTTGAAATCTTCTCTTGTGATCTTGTATTCCCCAATTGTGACCCTTGAGTAACTCTAAATTGTAACTGTTTTTTTCAGATGTAATTGGAATTTGTAAGAGCTACGAAGATGTCACTAAAATTACAGTGAAAGCTAACAATAGGGAGGTTTCAAAGAGGAACGTGCATCTGATGGATACATCAGGGAAGCTGGTGACAGCTACGCTGTGGGGAAATGAGGTATGTGCTCTCTTACCTGTTCTTAAGCAAAGGTTCCTCTGTGTAGGTGAGGAAGTGCTGTTGTCACCCCAGATGGGCACAGCACTGACACAGTCCTGGGTGTCTGAGGATCAGGGGCCGAGAAAAGGTGAAAGACTGTCTAGTTGTATTCAGGTGTGATGTTCTTAACCTTTCTCTGACAAACTGCTGACATGATCTGACTAATGTGTTCTGAACAACTGCAGACATTATGTCTCAAGCCAAAACATTGAAGGTAACAGGTTCCTAGTTTAGGAAAGGATATGAGTTGCAGTTTGATTATGGAAAAGCCTGGTGGCTATGGCTGCCTCAAATGAGATGAATTTTATTTCTAGGGTGGGATACATGTTACCCTGCATAAATTGCTCCTTAATGAGCAGGATGAGAGGCTCTGCCTCAGACTAGGAGTTTAAAGCATCAGAGCTTTGGAAGTGAAAGTTTGAATAGTTGCAGTAAACTGCTTCTTTATCTTTTTAACAGGCTACTTTGTTTTCCACTGTTGTTATAGATACTTAGGGATTTATGTGCCAGTCTATAAAATGGGAGTGATCCTGCCAGCTTGACAGTGATGCTTTATGGTTAAATGATCAAGTGCACTGATACTGTAGGTACCTAAACACCATTAACCATCTGCTGATACAAATGAAGTAAACTGAAGTTTAGCATCACAAAGTCTTAAGATTGAACCAGGTTGTAATAGGAGAGACTACTGGTATACAATTCCTGGCATAACTCTTCCAACAGAGATGAGGGTCTGCATTTTGCAAAGTTAAATCTGTTTGCTTGCTTGTAGAACAGAGACATCAGCAAGCATTGAGGGGGAGTGATGTATGGCTTGCAGCTGGCACAGTTAGGGTTAGAATCTCTATGTCCTTTGCAACAGTCATTGCCATGACTGCTGGGATATGTTTTCTGTTCTTTTTGCATCTCATGGGTACAGTGAATGCTGCTGCAACTCCAGCTCGTTTGTGATCTTTAAGTACATGATCCTTCCCTTGCTTGCTGAGTGGTGCGGGGTCCAGAAAATCTATACCTTTCAAAACCTCTCTCATGCCATGAGGTTCTTTGTTAGTGTCAGACTACTCAGATAAACTAATGGCAGTTGAACAGCATTAAAGCAGCTTTATGAGACTAAAAAACAGAAAATGTAAAGTTAAGGAAATATGTTTGGTCAGCATAGCTGCACTTCTCTGTAAGTGGTAGTAGGATGGGCATGATTGGCTCAGTCAAGCTGAGTGAGTTGTTGTCTCCTGAGGAGTCTCACATGAGCAATTAATTCTCCTGTTTCCATTCCCATGACCCATCTGCCATTCTGAAATCCTGGTGTAGAACTGCTAACGCAGGGGACCAGTCCTGTTGAACAAACCAGTGGTGTGACTTAAGGATTCTCTGGTTCCCCAGGAAACAGGGTGCTAGGATTGCACCTTTAACTGTCAGCTGCCTTTGCTTAAACTCCTAGTGACAGCATTCAAAACCTTACCTTTTAGATACAGTGGGGTAGTTTGATTCAGGTTTGGTCTCTTGTCATGACCTGTGAGTTATGACCACGAGTTCAGTACCTTTACTGTAACGTGCTGCTGATGCTCTCTGCTTTTTCACACATGCAGGCTGAACAGTTTGATGGTTCCAGACAACCTGTGATTGCCATCAAAGGAGCCCGGGTCTCGGACTTTGGTGGTAGAAGTCTGTCTGTCCTGTCCTCCAGCACAGTTGTCATCAACCCTGATAGCCCAGAGGCTTTTAAGCTCCGAGGATGGTATGAGTGTGTTTATGTTGATTCATTTCAACCTTCTGCAGAGTATTTGTTTCGTTTTCTTTCTTTGCGCTTGAGCAGTTTGTACAGCACTGATGGAAGGTGGCAGAGGGTATGGCTTCCAGGGCTGTAGAAACTTCTCTGGCTTGCAAGCCCTAGAGCCCGGAAGGCTGTCCTTCTTAAGTTGTTCAATTCAAAAAAACTTTTAATTCCATGACAGACCTTGGAAAATTGGAATCGGGGTAGTGCATGCTGACCCAAAGCCATGGAAGGCAGCATGAAATCAGGCTTGACCAGCTCCACTTTCTGAGGCATGATCTGAGAGAACAGTATTTTTTTCCACAGGCTTTTCCATTGTGCAGAATCTGATATGCACTCAGTATGGAGGGACTATTTGACATCTCCCAGTGTCTTGTTCTTGCCACATATTTTTCAGATAGTAAAATAACTCCTTTATTGTCAGGAAAACAAAGTAATTTCTTGGTTTGTTGCTTCTCCTGTAGGTAGTTGTTAAATTGTCTGCTCTAACTATTAATGTGGTGAGATGTGGTGTGTGTGTGAAGAGAGTTAAGTGCCAACAGCATCAGAGTTGTGAATCCTGAGTCTTCAGGTTCTAGTTACACCACCCAAATGTGGATGAAATAAATGGCATCCTCCATTTGTCATTGAGCTGTGGTTCTCCCATACTTCAGAGGCTTGTTGAAGATAAAATTGATTGTGGGTCTTAGCTATTACTGTCACACTTTAATTAAGCTCAATTTTTGAGCCTCGTTGGTGTGTTTGTGAAATCACAAAGCCCATCACAACGGGATGGCAGTACAACCTTTTGCTGAGGAGCTGTGCTTTCTTATTTTAACAGAGGAGGCATAATCTTTTCAATGCTATTTGCTTTTTCTTTCGAAGCTGCTGCGAAGATAATGGTACCATGTAATTTAATTTTAATTATGGAAATATCTTGATGCCCTTAAATCTTGTTATCTGCCTGCCTCTAAGAAGTGTGCAGTGCGTGGTTTGACCACTAGCTGGCAAACAAATTGCAGTTATATAGAACAAAGCTGTCCTCCTTTTGTAGGTTTATAAAATACTGTGCTAATTAAGTCAGACTATTAACTTATTCTGAAATGCTATTTTTGTTTGCAATATACACATATTACTGTAATTGTTTCCTTTGCAATCATTGATAAAAAATCCCTCATGTATCGAGCACATGAAAATAAACGTAAGCTTTTGATAAGTCTGTATGGTCTGCTCTCCAAAAATAGAAGTGCATCTCTGTGGTTCCAGGTTTGACTCCGAGGGGCAGCTTCTGGAAGGTGCCTCCATCTCTGATGTGAGGGGTGGGCCAGCAGCTGGAGCAAATACCAATTGGAAAACTTTGTTTGAAGCCAAATCTGAGAACTTGGGACAAGGAGATAAGGTAAAGCATGGCCACTCAGTACAAGCCTTGTGTATTGGGGAGAAAATAAAAAGCAAGACTTTATGCAGGTATTCAGCTTATTGAAGTAGTCCAAGTGTAGAGCAGTATGTGTTTACTGTCTTGGAATTTATGCTATTAATTAATATTATTGTTTTTCAAATAAGTCCAAGCTTGTTGCTGATGCTGCAACATGATGCTGTATTTGCAAGAGAATTCTAAGCCTTGTGTAAATGAAGGGGGGATGTTTTTACCCCAAAGATGTTCATATGAGCTGCACAAAGTGTTCTAGAAAAAACAGGTGCATTAGGAGGAAGTGGTTTTCAAGGGTGGTCAATAGAAGAGCTGGTAATAAACCCCAGGTCTCTGGCTTTTCATTCCAGAAACGTCTCTAGGCTTAGACTGCTTTTTATTTTTTAATTCTTTTTTTTTCAAATTTAGGTGCTGAGCTGTTTGGGATATACAAGAGCTTTTATCCATGGAAAATAACCCTTTAAAATCATAGAATGGTTTGGGTTGGAAGGGACCTTAAAGGTCGTCTCATTCCACCCTCCCACCATGGACAGGGATGCCACCCCCTAGATGAGGTTGCTCAGGGTCCCATCCAGCCTGGCCTTGAACACCTTCACTTTACCTGTAATTCAGCTTTTTTTTTGAGACAATTTTTGCACATGCTTCTTAAGCAACCTCTATTTTTCTGCTGAAAGACTTGACCGTGGTCTTAAACCATTATGATGATTATTTTAGTGTGGTGAGTGGGTATTTTGTTCTGTAGGCTATAGTTTAATCAAATGCTTATCTGTAACACTACACAATAGGCTTTCTGTTTTTTTGTATTGGTTCCCGAAAGAAGCGTAGGAAAGTGCAGAATCTTAATCCTGTGAAAAAGTGGAGATTTGAAAAGACACAATGGAGAATCAAATATGCTTTATCTAAAGAAGACCTAGCAATTGGAGTTTCCTGCAATGGAAACACAAAATAATCTTGCTGTAGGGGCTTTATTAACATAATGGAAGCTTGAAAATTATTGCAACAGAGGGGTTGATTTACAGTTTCCCAGTAATCCATAGCTGTTAAGCTTTCTAATCCTAAATATCCAAGTATGGGTGCCTTGCTTTTGTAGTTAACTCAGAATGGGAAAACATTGAGTATTTTGAGGCTAATGTTGCACACTCACTCTCCCAGGCAGATTATTTTAGCTGTGTGGGCACAATTGTACATCTGCGCAAAGAGAACTGCATGTACCAGGCATGTCCCTCCCAGGATTGCAACAAGAAAGTGATCGACCAGCAGAATGGGCTTTACAGGTGTGAAAAGTGTGACCGTGAATTCCCCAACTTCAAATACCGCCTGATGCTCCTGGTGAGTACCCGGATCAGATTACAGGGCGTTTCCTGCCGTGTTCCCTGCACAATCCACACAGAAAACCTTTTGAAGGAACGGGATGTTTGTCTCTCTGTGGTGCCTGTGAGCTAAAGGGTATTCAGCTGGTTTGTCTTCTGTACCTGAGTGAGGGATGTTTCATTGAGCTGATTAGCAGTTTGTTTTCCTAGTGCTCCAATTAAAAGCTTTTCTCTTTGCCAAAAAGTTGCTGCAAGCTCAGTTGATTCTGGTTTCCAAGTGTACTATGCAGTGCAGAGTACAGATGGCCTCCGCCTCTTCAGTAGTGAAGATAAACTGAAGTAAAATGGCATTTCTGGAGAGCAGTAATTGCACTTTTACAGCTGCTACCTATATTTAGTACAGTTTTTTTGGTAGGTATTGTTCTGTCTCATGCTGTAATGGAGCCTGCTTCAGAAAGTTGTCTGGGGATTATTATTGTGATGCCCACTTACACCACAGGCATTGAACCTTCTTCTGTTTTACATCATAAATTAAGAGTTGTATCTGCTTCTTAGAAACGCTCTGCCAGGTGGGCATGCAGAGAGAAGAGAACTGTCCCTGCAGCCTCACTAAAACACAAACTGCTTCTGAATAATTTTTATCAGATAACTTCTAGGAACACATGAATTACTTTACATAGCAGAGTCATTCTTGTAGAATATGAAGGGAATACTGAGGGCACACTCAAGGCCTTCAGAGCAGTGTGTCTCCCATTTCCCCGTTCCAAATTGTCAAAGCAGCCAGGAAATGCACATGAGGCTGGAACTTGATCTTTTTACTTCTCTGTCTTGTCCTTGAATGTTTGAACAGTTTCCGCATAGCATAGCATAACCTGAGTTTATGCCCAAGTACTCAGGTAGGTACAAAGTAAATGCAGTTTGCAGACTTGCTGCTGTCCCCCTTGGTGGTTGTTGTTTTGGGCTACCTGTTCTTGCTCACAGCAGGACAGAGCTGAGCATCCATGGGTGTGTATCCATTGCCGTGGTCTTGTTGGCTTTTCCCTCTGACTCCATCTGCTATCAGTATTAACTTGTGCTAAGTTATGTGACATTCTGTGGAGCTTAAAAACAGGTAGGAAATCATTGCCTTCCACCCTCAGTAATCAAAAGTCCGTAGAGGTTGGGCTCTGAGAGTTACTGAAAATTTAGAACTCTTTGTAGCTGTGAGATAATTTTTTCTATTGTGCTGTCTTTTGTCTTCCTTGAGGAATAGGCAACTGGATAAAATAACCTTTTGGCTTGTTTGTTGTGTTCTAGGTGACCATTGCAGACTGTCTAGAATATCAGTGGGTGACTTGTTTTCAAGAGTCAGCAGAATTCATTCTTGGGCAAAACGCAGCTTTCCTGGGAGAACTGAAGGAAAAGGTCAGTCAATTAGCTTATTGTATTTTTCTGTTTGTTTTAAAGCTGAACTGTGTTTCACACATGTTGGACTGCCTTCAGATTTCTTTTTTTTGATCCTTCTGGTAAGAAAGTATTCTTGGAATGCTGATTTTGAAGGCGGCTCTGAGAAAGGTGTGAGGTTTGTGTGGAACACCAGTGCTGATCCATCAGAGAGCATGGTCTGATGTGTGTGTGAATGTATGGCAAACGTGGCAAAGGCAGTGGGTTATGCTCAGGTACTTGCTGTGGAAATTAACAGCATTATTAAAACACATAAAGTGCTGTATGAAAGACAGGGATATTCTGCTTCATTTGTCAAGGATGTGATTTGCCTGCTCTCTGGGTGATAGGCCAGCTCAGCTCAGCCCAAGGTTGTTCTGCAGATGTTGGACTTCAGTATCTTTCACAAGTTCACAAATCATTGCTTCTCCCAAGTCTGAAGTTCTTGGCAGGGACTTGTTTACTCTCCTCAGGATTATTTTCCACAGGCCATCTGCCTGGAGAACAGAGATTTGCCTGGTTTCCCCCATAGTTTGCTCCCACAGTCAGTCTGTCTACCTCTGAGCTCTTTTGGCTGCTGAAAGCTGGAGATCAGCCTGTCCTCATCACCTGGACCTAGAGAGGCAGCTGATCACCCAGCAATTGTGCCACAGCCTTGAGGGGACTGACAGCTTTAGCACGTGTTGGCTCCAGTAGAAAAGACAGCCTGTTTTATCATTGTACCTAGACGGGGAGAATCTGCAAAAAAACCCTGTTTTAGCAATGAATGCTGACAACATTATCCCTAATGTGTTCCAAAAATTTGTTTACAAAACCAAAAAGTTCCAGAACGCTTTGTATGTATCTTTGTAAGTAGGCAGGAAGCTTTTTGAACTAATATGTGTGAGCCCACTTTTGAAGGCTCTTTTTTCCCCACCAAATATCATCAGAACTTTGTGGGGCTCAAGAAAACTGTGATTTGTAAAATGGGTCATTGCAGAGATGCTGAAGTGATCTTTCTTTGACAGATTAGAACAGTTTTTAAGGTTGTAAGTCATTAAACACTAACAGAGTATTATCTTCCCTTTGTCACTCTGTGCTTTTCTGCTGCATTTTTCTTTCTTCCAACCAAAATAATCTTTTTCTGATTTTTTTTTTTCCACTTGTGTACAGTATAAAAACTGTGTGGCTTTGTTTGTTTTTAAATGATGATGTGGAATGCATGATAAGTCCTTGAATTGCATATGAGCCTTGCCGTGCTCCCAGGCTAAGGGTGGTTGATTCCAGGACTCCGCAAATATCCCAGTTGTTTCTTAACCCATTGCTTGGCTGTGGGAGGGAAATGAAGCAGGAGGGATTGTTGAGGCTGTTGTCCTGAGATACTGTTATAGATCTCCTTAGCTTCTGCAAAGCAGGGCTATTTTTCCTGTAATTTGGAATGATTTTTGGAAATTTTCTGCACTCTGGCTGTCAGAGGTGAACGGTACAAAGCCTGTGGTTTGGGGATGCTGAGGTTTTGTGGTATCAGGAAGGCTGGACACCTCTGTTCTGTAGGAAGATGTCTTGCTGGGGAATTCTAATTAGATGTGCTTGCACTTTTGCATTTCCATTTTCAGACGTTCTTAACTTGTCAATATTTTCTTACTTCAGCCATGCTTAATCTCTGCTAGAGTTTAAACAAAATTTCTTAATGCTGAAGAGAACTGGGTGGGGAAGGAGAGACAGCAGATCCTATGTACCAGTACAAACATGTAATGTCTTTTGAAGAGCTGCCTAATGGAAATGGCTGAGGATAGAAAATGGAACATAATATGGAGTGAGCCCTTGAGCGGGAATGCTTTGTGTTCCAGGAGAAATTGGTTTTGATTTGACACTTTTATGAGCCTTTAAAAATGGTACTCGATGCATTTGCAGTAAGCTTTTCTTAGTGGTTTTTCTCTGATAGACCTGATGCAGTGTCTTGTGAAGTTGGTGGGAGTCTTTTCACTGCTCACAGTATGGATGGAGTTCATGTACAGCCCGTGACCACACTAAGCAGAGATACATGGGTGAGGTTTTTCATCTGCTCCTTCACTGTGCTTGTTAGATACCAAAGGAGGTAACGTGGGGTAGCAGTGACTGCTATGCTGAGGGCATTTTCAACTCACTAATGGTTAGCACAGTTTGTGACAGAGCTGGAAAAGAGGAGCTAAATGCTTTATTAAGCGAGTTTTTTTTATCCTCTAATCCATAAGATGGCCAGAAGAAGGGGGTTTAATATTCAGGAGGGATATGCCTGAATTCTGTAATCTGTGAACCTAGCTGCTCCTGTTCACCTCCATTTGTTGTGCTTTTCTAAACCTTAGGAGAATCACTGTGTAGTGTAAAATAGTGCTGCACGCAGTGAAAAACAGCAGATGTAACACTTGGAATGTGAGGGGAGCTGGGGTGGGTTCAATTCCAGATCAGATGCTCTGTCTGCTGCTGGAGTGACTGATCAAGTCAAGTGCATCTGGTAGATAAATGCATTAATAATTACTTGTCAGTATCATCAGGGGGCTGCAGGATTTTTTTGGAATGTCAGCAAAGGTTTTTACAACTCATATTTTTACAAAAATAAACTTTTTTTTCACAGTCTCCACGACTTGCCTGCTCCTTTTCCACTGTTTTGACAAATTGTCTGTTATAAATGATGATGATGATGTTTAGTGTTCATATGGTAATTAGAAGCAGCTTATGTTATAAATATGACACAGTCTTCTAATGGTTATAAAAGCACGTTCAAAACATGCATCCACTTTTTTTATAGAGCAACCTCTTAAATAGGTCTGTGTCAGGATGTGAAGGATACATACAGCTTTGATGGATAAGCAGAAAACCAGAATACCTAATAAGGCAATTAATAGGGAAATAGTTAACTCTGTCGTTGTGGTGTGATCACAGACACTATCAGAATTAGCCAGTTTGGCAGCTCCTGTAGACTTGCAGTATTTCTGTTCTTTACACCTGGTTGTAGATTCAGTGCAAATGTGTGTTGCTTTGTTTAGGCAGCTAAGAAGTTTTCACCTTTTTTTCTTAGAAACTTTTAAGTTAGGGGGTTGTCATTTAAAAATGTGATGGAAGACTCAGCTCTACCTGTGTGGGCCGGGTCGTTTCACTGTTTTGCCAACCTCCCCAAAAGCTGAGCTGCTCTCAAAGTTCATGGTACTGCTGGGAGCCTGGAGTGCCTGCAGCTGATCCCTGTCTTTGTCCTTCCCTCAGAACGAGCAGGCTTTTGAAGAAGTGTTCCAAAATGCAAACTTCAACACGTACGAGTTCAGGATCCGAGTGAAACTGGAGACTTACAACGTAAGTATTGCCCAAAAGGCAAATAATGTAACTTGTGGCTTTTGTAGTTCGACTTGTCTCCATAGGAGGTGACTTCCTCCTCTTATGTTTGTGGGGAGAGGTTTCCCTTGCTCACAGAGAATAGAAGATTCCAAAGATCACACAAATACTGTCAATCTTGAGCACTGAAGGAGGGATCCTCGCTGCTCCCTCTCAGGTTCTTCAAGAGTGGCTGGTTTCACATGCAAACAACATATCAGCTCTGGGAGTCGTGTTGGCACTCCCAGCTAACCCAGATACCAAGAGCAGTAAGTTACTGGGGCAGAAGGAGGTTAGAACCAAATGCCTGGAGTGCTTCATGTTCTTTTACATACTCAAATTTCTCCTTCACAGGATGAATCTCGTATTAAGGCCACAGCAATGGACGTCAAACCCGTGAACTACAGAGAATACAGCAAGAGGTTGATTGCCAACATCAGGAGGAATGCTCAGCTGGGGTGAGGAGGCCAGTGCTGGCTGATTGAACCTAGAACTTCCAGGAACAACTCGATAGATAATGTTACATTGACTTTTCCCCCCACTCTGTGTGTGACCATTTGGCATTAGTTACACCGTGCATGGCAGTCCTGTGTAGTGGGCTGAGTGATTTGATGCATTTCTCTGGAGATGTGCCCTGGTAGGTAGGAGTGCACTCTGATGGCCACGATTTTGTAGACTGTTGTGGTCTGTTAAACTCTGACAGCACTAAAGAGGAATCTCTAGACAGATTGCCAAGGTCTTTAGACAAACCGTTCAGAATGTCTGAAGTACCTTTGCTCTCTTACTATATGTAAAGCTGAATTACATAACCATTTTGTCTTCTTTGCAAGGAAATAGTGACAACCTTGACACTTTGACTTGTTCAGCAGAGGGTAGGAGGAACAGTGTCATACAGCTTTCAGATATGGACAAAAGGGAACAGGTCTATTAGTACAAGTTAGTTCCTTTCCATAGAATTCAAAGGCTTTCACTTTCCACAGGTGCCATGCAGTTGTTAATGCTTGGAATGGCAATATTGTAGAATTATTAATCAAAGACATATCTCTTATATCTGAAGAATATCCTTCCTTCAGGGTTTAATAGACTGAGTCAGATGGGTCTGATATTAATCAAAATTGTCTCTTCTGAGGACGGCAGATAAGCATTGACTCTCCATCCCCCAGGGAAATCCAGGCAACTACAAAGCATTGCTTTAGTTTTCTCTTCAATTAATACTATGGATTTCTGACTGATTTTTTGGGGGCTCACATTTCCTGCTTATACATGTTTTGTATGTTTGTATGTTCAGTTTCTTTGGTTTTATTTGTAACGATGTTAATCAGAAACAGGTCTTTAAATGGGGGGAGCTTTGTTTCAATAAACACTGTTTAATTCCTGTGTAGTGAATTTTGCTTTCTTTGAACACCAAAGACTTCTCATTACTGGAAAGCAATTAATTAGCTTTCATAATAAGCATTCACTTGGGGGAGATGTTACCTTATTACAAACTCTAAGGTTAGACTGAAGAATGGAGACTTCTTTGCCTGATGTTAACAGCATGGAAATGCAGTGATATTTTCACCATTTCTGTGCCTGAGAATGCTGATGAGCTGGCACTTCTGGGATTTTTATTGACGTTTACACAGCAGTCTAAAACTAACCAGGCTTTGAGATTTGTTCAGACATAGAGCTAGTACAGAAAACAGTAATTATGCTACTGGGCTTTTCAGTCAGCAGAGCATGCTAGCTCTGTGTGCTCCTAATCACATTAATTATGTGTTCCCTGGCTGCAGCTCACAGCTTGGCATTTGCTGCACAGCTCCAAGCATCCAGGCAATGCTGCAGTGGGTCTCTGGTAGCAAAACTGAAATTTATTTATTTATTTTGCTCTGTAGAGCACTGTTTCTTCATGTATTCAGTTGGTGCCCTTTATTCCCTGTGATTTCCTGTTTGTCATCTAAAGTCTTGGTGTTTAAGTACTGTAAATGTCATTTCCATTGATGGACATGAAGCACATTATTCTGGGCCCATTAATTGCAAACACAACCTCTTCTTTTTTGGATTCTGAGGATCATGACTGGGTTCTTCTGCTGATGTCTTGCATTTTTTTATTGAAGTGTTTGTTCCCTCTGACCTTGCTTATAAAGCATTGACTAGAAAATTACAGTCTTCAGCACAGTTCTGGATTGACAAATGGTAGGTTAGTGGTGATAATCCATCTTTCCACTCTGCTAACCAGTCTTTTAGTACTGCTCCCTTCCTATCCCTCCTTCCCAGTTTTAGGGAAGTGGTAGTGCACAATGTTTCTTGAGGCTGTTTCCAATTCCTGGGCCCATCCATATACACTGGGAAGTTTTTCTGGGTGTTGTTTTTGGGCGGGTATTTGCTGGCATTGCAGCTCTGAGTGTTGCACACCTGCCTCTGCTGGGGCAGCTCCTTCTCCCAGAGGGAATTGCTGCACATCCATATTGCTGGGTTTACTGTGCCATCAGCCAGAGCACTAGAGATGGAGGGTATCAATACTCAAGAGCATTAAGGTATCTTACAGGATCAGCTGAATGACCTTGAGAACTGGAACAGAAAATCAACTTAAAACAGTTTGTGTGAAAAGCCATTTATTTGAGGACTAATAAAAAACAACCCTCTGCTGTAAAGTGGATGCTCATTAGTGACTGAAGAGTTGGAGGGTTTTAATCATGCTTTAATCAGCTAGTATATGATAAAAACATCAAGCTATGTGAGGCAAGGTATTTCTAGTGTAGCTATACAAGTGCCACAGCATTATATAAGCCTCTGCTGTGAGATCTCATCTCGAATGCTATGTACAGCTCTGGCCTGCTATGTGGAGAGGCAAAAAAGAAACTCAGCTGGGGCGAGTACAGAGGAGGACTACACTGCTGAGTAGGAGAATGAGGATCTTTTTTAGGAGGGGCCTAGAGGAGCTAATATAGCAAAATGAATCCTGAGAGGGGCATATGATTTCCCACTTATATAAAAGATATATGCATCTATCTATCTTGCTTCCTCTCCCTGATCATAGGCTAGAACTGCTGAAGAGAACTGGTTAATAAATAGTTTGTCAATCCAAGGAAGGTGAGGTTCTGGAGCAGCTGAGGAGTGAAGGCAAGGAACCTGTGGAGGTGTCTCCATTCTCCTCCCACCTCATTGCCATAGCCATCCAAACCCTGGTAGATCCCAGCAGCCACTGGCACGAGCCATGGAAAACAGGACTCTTCAAAAGGCTCTGGGCTGTTCTGACTGTGCTAATTAAGTGGACTCACAATACTAATTTGGATTATTGGCAAACTAGCCTGTTCCTTCCTTCCCTTCATCATAAATCTCCCCTGCTACTATCCAGGTTATTCTGGATGGCTTCAGCCATTACCTGGGCTGAATATGTATTTGCTCAATTGAAAGGATTCTGGAATTCTTCGTAACTAGATCTCTGTGAGGTGAGGGTTCCTGTGGCTGCTCGTGTTTTGCTTTAAATTAAATGTACACAGCAGAGATGAAATGGGGAGGCTGCTGATTTTGAACAGGCAGGTGCAAAGGCAATTACACGAGAACATCAAGTTCTGCATGGCCCAGGGAAGATCTGGAGCGTGCTCTGCTGGGCCGTGTTGAGGTAGTTTGCTGTTTGTCTTAATTCCCACTGGTGGAGTTGAACTGTGTATTCACTGTTGTGAATTTTAAATTATTTGTTAGTGACCCTTACGAGTCCCTGGAGGGGAGATTCTGTTTGAGTCAGACCGAGTTTTTAAGATGCATCAGGTGGTTTGTTGGTTGTTTGGGGTTTTTTTTTGTCCCCAAAGTAGAGCTTTGAGGGGGTAATATATTCTCAGAGCTGTTGTAAGGAATAAATGGTGGTCTTAGATGGATCAGGAGTGACTGGTTGCTTTGTGCTGTGTGTGCTCTGCCTGGCAGCTTGGATGAGTGTGTGTGTGTGTGGGCTCCTGTGTTCCAGCACGATGGGATTGTCCTTTTAGTGCAACGGGTGTGAGAGTGGAAGCTGATGAGTCTGATGTTTTGATTCCTAATTCTCAGTGATATTTACATTTGCTGTCCAAGATGCAGCATAACATCTTGAGGAGGGAATATGTGCTTTCCTTCCGTGCCCTGTTTCATCATCTTTCCTTTTGCCTTATTTCCTAGCCCTTGAACGAGTGGCCTTGAAGTGACCACTTTGGAGAAGAGTGGCCGCCCCACGGGGCTTCTCCCTCACCATGGCCATCCTCACCACTCAGGCAGCTGTAGGGCTACTGAAGAGACTCAGATGGGAAAGAAAGAGAAATTTCACATCACTTTGATATAAAAGGCTTAGGAAAACATGAAATGGAGTGGGCTGCCTACTTCCAAAGCCTGTGTTCATGGAAAGGAGTGGTCTGCAGCATATTAGGCATTATAAATACTGGAGTAGTGCAGTAAATATCAGTAATCTTATTACAGGGAGTGGAAATTCTCTTTAATATATTATCTGTGAGGATGCAAGAGGCCCACAGACCTTCTCCCAGTTCTTTAAGTCTGTTTTTCATGTTTACATTTTTGCATTTCAATCATATGCATATTCTTAAAAAAAAAAGTAGTTTGGATCGCCAGATGGATTTTTCATGAGGCCTGTTACGCATTTTTCTGTGTATTTTATTTGGATACTTAGGTGTCTGTGTTTGGGGGATAGGGTGTTGTTTGTTTTTAGTTTTTTCCTGTTTATATTGCATTGATTTGTTGTTAAATTCAGCCTCTGTGCCATGCCAAAAGCATGCCTTTGGGAGTGTTCTTAGGCTGTTTGTTGTGCTTTTCTTTTTTCCATCCTTGTAAGTTATTTAAAATAAACTGGACACTTGCAAAGGCATCCCAAACCTCTTGCCCTTTAAAAGGAGATTTTAAACAAAAAAAAGAAATTAAAACCCACCAACAAAAAAAATCACCCTCCTGATCTCCTTTTCTGTTGCCTGATGTGATTTTCTTTTTTAAGGTCCCACAAGAATCTGTTGCCTCTCATAGGAATGTATTTCCCAGATATAGACCAGGTTAGAATAAAGGCACCTCGACAGCTGCACTGCAGAGGATGTACCAGGAATGGGTTCTTTGCTCTGAGAGTTTATCCTCAGCAAGTTGGCAGAGCAGAGCCAGGTTGTTGGTTTATCTGATGGAGAAATGAAAGATGTGAGCATTTGTCATGTCCACTCTGACATCACCACTGAGCAATTAAGAGGAAGAAATCTAATTTTTTTTGCCATCAGTTTAGCTCTCGGAATTCCCTCATGGCTTATTGTACAAAAGGCTGAAAAATAAGAGTAATAATCCGATTTTTGTCTGTTTCTAGTGTTTTATGTTTTCCATTAAAGCCTTGCTGCTATGCTGCACTGACTTTTTGAACTGCAGGATCAAAAAATACTCCTGCCTTTGTTTTTGGTGAAGACTGACTCCGAAAAGGATAAATATTATTGATTGAGGTATTTAATACACTAATGAAACCCACAATTATTGACTAGGTAATTAATATACTGTCTAAAAGTAAAGTTTGACAGCGCATATAGAAAAGCGATATTGACTTGCGCTTCTCTGGCAAGGAGCCTCGCAGGTTTTTATTTATAGACACTGAAACACGTTCTTCAAGTAATGATTCAATCCCACTTTGTGCTTGCCACAAGCTAGAAGGCTGCCCTTCTTCTTGCTGACTGCAAGGCTTTCACATTAGCTGTTTGGGAAGGAAAATTTCCAGCGTTTAGCTTTGCTGCCTCCTGCATTAGGTCTTTGGGGCTGGAGCGGCCCTGCGCGCGGTGCTTTTTCCTGCAGCTGGGAAACCAAGGGGCTTTTTCTGCTTTTTGTAAGCGAGTTTGTGGATCTTTTCTTGGCTTATTTTTGGGTTTGTTAAGCTTGGTGAGCGATGAAAGCGTGGGGGCTCCAAGGGGCAGCTTGGTAGAGCTGGGAGGGTTCCGTGGGACAGAGCTGCATTTTGGATCTCAAAGCATCTTGTGGGGCAAATGCACTGGTTTAGGCTCAAGGTGATAACGTGGTTTTGCTCCAAGCTAAAGTGGCCTGCCTTAAGCCTAGCAGCAAGATTTAGTCTTCCCCCTGAACTGACAGGTATCTGCAGCCCAATGTGTGTTCCTGCCTTATTCCAGGGTTCAGTGGTGCCCAGGGAGATGCTCACACATCTCCTTTAGCCTTGCTCCTCTTCCCCTGCAGCCCAGCCTTGTGTTCTTTGCTGCTGCTTAAGTTGCCAGAAACTGCATTTAGATTGCCAGGAAGCTGAAGCTGCATTTATAAATGGCTTTAAGTTGTTGGTGTGCCCTGTGAAATGTTAAACTTCTTAGCACCAGGTGAAGTTATTTACATCCAACTCAGAAGCTGATAATGAAGGTTTTTTTAGATTTCAAGTGATTTAAAAAAAAACTTCCAAATCCCAAGTGTATCAGCTATGTGGTAATTGGAGCTTGTGCTGTCATTAAAAATGACAGCTTTCTCCAATAACATTCTTAGTGCTTGTAAAATGCAGCTAACATAACCTATATTTAACTTGTATTAGCTAGAATTTCCTTTCTGTGCTTGCTTACTTTCAGAGCTTTGGTGCGAATACCAAGGTCCTGCTCTATTCCTGAACCACGAATTATTTTACCTGCTTGGAAGAATAGAAAGCTTTTTAACCAGGGTTGGACAGAGGGTATCTCTGTGGTTTTTCCCATAGAAGGTTTTTTTTTTTCAGCCAGCAAGCAGAAGCCACTTTTTGGGCAGAAATAAACCTTAAGCACTAATGTGTGGCAAGAAAGCCCAAATTGCTGAAGGTTGGGACAAAGCTATTTCTTCACTCTCCTGAACAGCTTTTTTTTCTTTCTTTCTTTCTTTTTTTTTTCTCTTTTTTTCCCCCTCTGCGGTCAGTTAAAAACATTTGCATGTTGAATCGTTAAGGCTCTGTCCCATAATTGAGATGCTGGGTAGCAATCTGCTCCCCTCCTCCGCCTGGAAGAGTTCCACACAGAGCCCTCTAATTAAACAGAAAATGGTTTGTCATGTGTAACTGCCTCTTCTGAATGTAACAAACTCATTTCAAGAGATGCCAACACCATCTTTATAGCTGTTTTAATAATCTTCTCTTGAATCAGAGAGGGCTCTAACCTCGTATTTCACTTCACCAGCTGTTTATTTTGCTGTTTGGTTGAGGTTTTTTTCCTCCCCTTGCACTGAGAATGTGTAGACTCTTTTTTTTTTTCATGTGTGTGTATGTGGAAATCCTCATTAGAGTAACCCAGTTGAAGTCTGTGAAACAGTCAGTTAGGGCTGAGGCTTTTAAGCATTACTATTTACAGTGGGAGCACGTGCGGGCTTCCAGCTCCGAGCCCTGTCAGTCACCTGCCTGTCACGCCGGGAGGGAGCCCAAAAACTCCGCTGCCGGGCCCCGTTTGCTGGGGAAAAGAAGGTGTTTAGGCAGTTTCCAAAGCTGACATCTATTTTGCAGACAGATGTGCATGCCACAGCCACCCTCCACACACGCCTGTAATAGAAACCATTAGCTCCCCGCTCCCCCAGCGCGGGGGAGAGCTGCAGTGTGTTCTTAATGCATGAAGTGTGGTCTGGGTAGGACACAAATAGTGTAGCAGATTACCAGGTGAAATTGGCTTTTACCTCTCCCCCATCCTTCTCAGACACTTTCCTGCCAAACTTCAGCTTTTAAGTCGGTGCTCAAAGAAATTCTCTCTGTGTAAAAGGCCTCTTGCTGCCTTTTAAATTGGCTAATGTTTGGCAGAAAATCCGAATAGCGGGTACAGTTATTTAGTGCCTTCATTACTTACTGCCTGGAGACTTTCTCTGATATTAGTGGCTCCTGTTTATTCAGGGCGTGCTTGTGTCTGCCTCTCTCCTGGCAGCCTTTTGGGTAGGGGAGGACCTGTAGGAGCTCAGGGTGCCGTGGCACAGCCTTGTGTCCCGGGACAGGGCTTTTTTCCTGGGACAGCTCCCATGCCCTGTTCCCCCTGGCTCCCCTGGGAACCAGGACCCTCCCTTGCCGTAACAGCTTCCTGCACGGCAGCACTGGTTAGATGAGGAGCAGTGTTCTCCCAATGAGGCACGTTGCTAACATCCAGCTGGGATGTGAAAATCACTTCTAGGTTTATATCTCTAAATATTGCGAGTATGATGCCACCATCTTCAAAAAGGAAAGGAACAGCAAGCCGACTCCTGTCAGTTTGTTAGAGCATATTTATAACTCAAATGCTAATTCCTGCTCTTGACTCATAATAGCTTCTGAATTCTGAATCTTTAAATTCCGGATCTCATGTTTTGAGGTTAATCCATTCAGATAGATTGGGAAGCAGAATTTATAATTTGGAGAAGTAATGTCAGTCCTTCTTTGCTTCAGTCAGTCATTCCATGTTGGCAGTAGGTCCCACCAGCAAGCCAGTATTTGACCCTTCCTTACAGACTAGTCAAACCCAACATGTTCATTTTATCTGGCTTGATCCTGCTGTTCCCTTCGTACTCATACCTTGGCCCATAAGCTTAAGAGTCACAGGAGCTGGCTGTCAGCACACTTGCCTGATTCTGATTTAACTCATTCAGCTTATTGTGAGCCTTAACCTATTTTCCGTGCTGTCTCCAAGTGTACAGCTTCTGCAAAGAGATTAATAATTCAAAAAATATATCTTAGTCTTCAAACCTCTCCCATGCAGCAATACAGACTTAGGGGGTTTGAAGAAAGGAGTGGCATTAATATCCCACCTATCAGTGGACATGGTCTTTAGCATCAGCCCTTAAGCCAGCCTTTGCAGTCAGAGCCTGTATCACCACAGCTCCTGGCTGATGCTAAAGCTCCAGGAGCTGCCTTCACCTTGTAGAAAGCTTTGCTTGACTTGCTCTCATTATACTTCGGCCTTGTATCGGATTTTGGGGAGAGCGTGCTCATTGCCAAGTGAGATTTAGGCAAAAGAGTAACTGTATTTTGATATAGAATTTTAATTACTGTGCTTGGAAACATGCAAAAAGACAAAGCAGTGAAGGTGAATTTCTTTTTGAAATTAAAACTTAGTGCCTGATGGGGTTTTTCTTTCCCTCAGTTAACAAAGCTGGTGAAAGATCACAGCGTTGTAATGGTCCTGTTAGTGTCACTTCCTCTGATTAATGGGATGTCATCTGGTGTTAATGGCTGGTCCAGTCCTCAAGCAGCAACCTATTCCATTGCTTTGCCTCCCCTTCTTTGAGCATTTTGAGGACACTGGGTATCTCAGAGCAGGAGATGCACTGCATCCCCTCTCCCAGCTCAAGTTTCTCATTGAATTTACCAAACCTGAGGTGGTTGATTTAGCATTCCCCCTCAAGGGATGCTCCTGAAAATAAACTTTAGACTCTGCTTATACACCTTAGTTTATTGTGGTGGGTGCTAAGTGCTTACAGGGGGGGCATTCATCCCAATTGAAGCCTGCAGAACACGGTGTGCCAGCTGTGTGTGACTGTTCCCATAAATCCCCCTTCCAGGAGTTCCTGGCTGTGCACTTTATAAGTAGGCTTGTAGCAAACACCTTGCAATACATATTCATTATTTCAGCTTTGCTTAATGCATAAGGCTCGGGGAGGGGTGGAGGGAGAAGGAAGTGACTTCTCTCACCAATTTATGTTCCCTAAGCTAATCCACCTCCCCTGCTTGGCACCGTTAACTTTTAGTTGCAATATTTTGTGTCTCACAGAAGCAAGTTTTAATTGCACCACAGAAGTCCCTTTCTGCCAATAGTTCATTAGACTTCATGAATGCTCCAGCTGAAGAATGGTCTCTCTGGATTAGCATCATCTTCCAACACACCCTTCTTGCTGGATCGCTGTCAGATGAATTGATAAAAGAGTATTTCTGGATGGAGCCAAAAAGTACTGGGGGTGAGATACAACAACCTACAGGCTTCCAGACAAATGAGCAAAAAACAGGGAAAGCCATAATTCTGCATTCAGGACGTCACAGGCATGGCAGGAGCTTTGGAAGGTCTAGATTAAAAGGTAGCTATTTTTCTTCTGGAAATAGGAAGAAGGGATTTGGTGCCAGTCAGAAGCAAAGCCTACCTGAATCAGGCAGAAAGCAAAATTCACTGCAACAGTTCCTCCTGGAGCTGAGAGCAGCCACAGTGCCTGATCAATAGGCAGAATCCAGAGGTGCAGGCAGAAATATCTCTAATATGCCCACACTAATTAACTCTGAATTATCGGGTGTATATGTGAAACCTTTAAATGATCATCCTGGGATTTAGCAAACACTTTTGTGCAGCAAAGTGTTGCCTAGGCTCTTCCTCTCCATAAAGTTGGCAACCTGAAGTTGCATTTTGGGGGTAAGTGAGCTCCATGCTGCTGCTAAAGCTGAAGGTGATGCAGCAGTGCAGCCACTGGAGTAACCCTTGGAAATAGGGTTTAGGCTATAAACCTTGTTTCAGCTATCTCATAAGAGCTGTTCATCCTGGGATATAAGTCATCCTGTGCCTGTCTTTAAAAATGACTGGCTCAGCTATTGTCTGCATAAAATCACCTTTGTTTATAGTGTGTTTTCTAATGGCTCGAGCAGCAGAGTAAAATTTAAATAAGTAATTATTGTGCAGAAGGCGCACGCTAAATGGAATGATTTCTCTGGCTGCTCTGCCCTTTTGGCTGCACTCTGAGCACAAGACAACTCCCTTGGTAATCAGGTGGGTTCGACCAGGCAGGTTTTGGCAGCTCGTGCCCCTTTGCTGCAGGAGCTCGTTTGCTGCTCAACATCTGCCTAAGCAAATCAGCCAAATTATTGGTGCAACCCAAGGAAAACTCCTTGGGTTGGGTTTTTATTTTGTTTTGATTTTATTTTTGGGAGGGTTCTGGGTTTTTTTGGTTGGCTGTTGTTGGGGTTTGGTGTGTTTTTTTGAAACTGAGAAAGGCAAGAAGCGCAGAGCCCGGGCTTGGATTTTTATCCCAAGAACTTGGTGTCCCTCCACAAACTGGCCCTTCGGAAAGCCACCGGCACTTCTTCCGGAGCCAGCAGGTGGAGCTTGAAGAATAGCATCAATATCCAACCCCATTTGTGCTGGAGCCCATTGAGTGGGAACTATCTGTGCTGAAATCCTGATTGAATAAAAATTGTTCATTATGCAAACTGTCTGGTTCAGTACACAGAGGCAGCCCCCAGGCACAGACCCCAAGTAGCTGCTTTCTCTTTCCCCAGATTAAAACATATGAACTGCTTTGATGTAATCTTATAACAAAGCCTAATGGACATTTTATATCCTCTGAAGTTGACTGTCATTTCTCATTGCTCTGTTTCTTCTGGCCTATTAATACTCCAACCCAGGGAGCAACTTGGGCTCTTTTTGCTCTCAAATACGGTACATTTCCCATCCATATTTAAGTTTTTTATTTATGTTTAAATACTGTTAGATTACATTACAGTATGTTTAATCCCTTGTTTTTTCCATAGCTATTTATCATTTTAATGGAATGCTGCAGAATATTACATTGTGCAATGTGTTTAAATTGATAAATTGTATTAGAAAAATATTGGATAGGATTTTTAATGGTAAGTGGGGCTTTAGTAGATATATTTTCTCATTAGTAGACTAACTGCACACAGACTGCATGAGGCTGGAATGTTAAGGATTTTGGGATAAGCTATATTTATGACTTATTTGACTAATTAAGGCACAATTTTATCATAAAGTTTTTCCCAGACTTTGCTGAGCGGGATGAAGGAGGAAAACTTGCCCCAGTGCAGTTACTCTACAACATCAGTTGCCATAACAACTTCATGCAATACTATATTTTTACTTGAAATTCCTTTTAAGACTCAGTTGCTGTAATAATTTGTTTCAGCTGCTAAAAGGCATGTTTCTCTTTGTGGTGGTTTCAAGGCTCTCATTACAGTAACAAAAAAGTGGTTGTGTTAATATAGACTCTTTTCATTTCAACATATGCAAAAGTTCAATAGACTCCAAAAATAGAATTAAAGGGTGGAGGTGATGAATCTGCTATAAAATCTCTTCCAGTCTTTAGGAGAGAGGAATGGGTTTAGCTAGTGAAGGTGAACTTTATTAACAGCCTTATGGAGTGATGCTGCTGTTACTCTCTACCTGTAATTATTGCACCCAATGGGAATCTAAAACTGCAACTTCATGTTGTGTATCCCTCTGCCTCACATCACACCCAGGCCCCTGAACTTCCAGGAGAGATGGAGAAGGTGTTCGCTCTCCTTAAGAGTTGAGGCATCAGCCAGTCCCCTTTCCAGGGATGCTGTTGCTATTTTGTGAAGCTGGTCCTGAAGTCTTTGTTGAGGAGAACAGCAGAAGAGAGGATCAGCTCCTCCTAATCTATCTACTCCCTTAATTCATTAAATAATCACCTCACACCAAATGTATATTGTCTAGGTTTTGGCCACGGGCATACTGAAAATGTAAAAACAATTTTCAGGCAGCCTGGAGCATCATCTGATTTCTGATTCTGATGTTAATTTAGCGGAAGGCAAGGAGTGCATGATAAGAAAGTTGCTCACTTTTGTTTTTAACCCTTTCCCTTAACTTTGGTGATTGTTGCTTTCTTCCAGGAACACGCTGTGCTGGAGCTGCCCCTGCCCATTGAGCCAGCCTTGTGCTGTTATCAATCCCCCATCTGGCTTCTGGCATCTCACGGTTCAGGCAGCAATCCTCAAACAAGTTCTTGTTCTAGTTCAGCATATGGACCCTGCTTCTACTGGTGCCAGGCAAATAACAAAGTTTTTAGCTATTTGGTTAATTGAAACAGTCAAAATACAGCTTTTTTTAGATCATCTCCAGGTTTATCAGGTCCGTGAAGCAAGAGGAAGAGATGTCCTGATGGCTTTCCCAGGTGTTTCCTCTCCTGGGGAGGATGTGGAGGCAGGAGGGGACTCTGCTGCCTCCAGAGCTGTCCATGTGCAGACTGGGGAGCTGAGCTGGTGTTTTAATTTTGGTGTTTTTCTAGTGCCAAAGGACTGTGGCTTTTCTGACGCAGCCCTTTTGGAGTGTGATTGAAGGTGATGAAACCTCTTTTCTTCCAGGGCAGAACCAGAACCAGTGCATTTCCTTTCTGGAGCTGGGGAATGCAGAGAGCCTAAACCCACCTTTACTCCCTGGTCCAGAATATGGAGAGGATTTACCCTCACTGCAGGAAGGAGAAAACACCAAACCCCTTAAAATCTATGTAGATCCCTCCCCTCCTTGTCTTTGACATGATTCTGATTCTGCCATTTTACAGCTCTCCAGATGGATTATAGTCTCCTGATACACTTGTGACTGCTGTTTCCTGCATTGTGGTCTTTTTGTTCCAATCTAGGAACTCTTTCCTAATCTTGATTCTCTCTGCTGAATGGAAAGGGTTAAAATGTTTGTATTTTGCATCCGTTCTCTCTCTCTGGTCCCAACCAGGACCCTTGGATTTTTAATAACAGTGGAGATGGTGGTCATTTAATGCAGCCCCCTGCCTGCAGCAAAATCTTCATCAAGGTTTTCCTGCCGCCTCCCTCAGGCAGCTCATCTTGTTGCTTAATTGTCTTTAGGCTATCTCACAGCTTCAGATTTTAACTGTATTTCCCTCAAACTGTAACTATGGTGAAGTTGTGTGGCTCAGGAGAGTGACCCCTTTACAACTTGGTGTCTGTCAGCCCTGGCTGTGAAATTTGGGTTGGGCAAATTATTTTGGGTGAGTAGAGATGATAGAAAAGGGCACGTCTCACCATGAAAGATGAATCATTCCTTTGCCTTTTACTCCTTGTTGTAGTAACATTATTCCTGAGGAATTTTTTGCTATTTATGTGATTGTCAGATGTGATTCCATCAGAATTACAAAGGAATTCAGCACGAATTAGTGGCCACTTAATGTTATAGAAAGCTGCGATGTAAATGTACTCCATGATCTCATCTACAACTCAGTCTTCAGCGGATGCTTCAAGGTAGATTTTTTTTTTTTCTAAAGTGGTCATAAATTGCAACCAGTCATTGGACTCCCTCCAGTCCTAGAGCAATTACTGGGCCAGTTCAGCTGAAGGGTTTGATCAGGTGTTTTACTAGCAGGATTTTATTTCACTAAATGAACATCTCCTAAAGAACCGGGAATGTAATATTTACACGTTAAAGTGCTGCTGTAATGGCACTGCATTTAACTTCACTAGGAGACCAGGAATCCTGTGGTAAAATGCCTGATAACTGCTGCATTTACCAGGGGAATGAATTTATAGCATTTGAATTCCTCTAGCAGAACAAAGGGCTGTATTATGAAAGGACCCTCTTCTCCCTAACAAAAGCTTTGAGCCAAGTCCCGTTTCCTGCTCTAGGAGATGATATGGTGTTGCTTTGCATCACTGCAGTTGTTGCCTTGCCTGACTGCCTGGAAATATTTTGGATAAGTAAAAAGAGAGGGGGTGTCATCCTTCTGGTTTACCCTCCACAGGTTGTGTGTTACTTAATCCCATTTGAAGATTCTGGGAGAGATTCTCCACGGGAAGCGGCTGCTGCGTGCGAGCTCGGCACATGGAGAGGCAATGTAGGTGGGATTCAAATCCACCTACTCCAGCCTGGAGTGCCCATCCTCCCGGCGAGCTGGAGTGCCCCATGACACAGCCACAGAGGTTTCCAAAGGCTGTGCCTCATCTGTGGGCCATCCTCTCCCCTCTTCCCATGTCTGGGGCTTGGGATGAGCAGGCAACACCATGCCATCTTTACTCCTGGCTTGTATAGCCACCTCTGTATAAATAACTTATGTTATGCAGCTTCCCTTCCCCTTTATTTTCATCCACTGATATTAATAGTAGCTAATTATTGCTTTTACTATTAGGTCATGTGTTGTAAATACACTAAATGTGGATCGTGTCCCATGCGTGCTGGTTTGGGTGCTAATGCCTGGATCCTGCCTCTTAACATGCAGCCTAATTGCACTGCACTGCCTGGCATGCTATTTTTTGGGATAATTGCTCCCAAAGTCTCAGCATTTTAATATAGTCAGTAATACATGGTCTAGCTAAAATTGTTCTAAACAAACCTTAGGTCCTATCCCAAAAGAAATCATGGCAGAGCTTCCTGGGAAAAACAGGGAGTTTTTCCTCTCTCTTTCCTCCTCTCCTCCCTGCAGCTCACCGTGCTGGAATTACCAGGGTTGCAGAATCCCCTCAGAGCAGAGCCCTGCTGTCACTCTGCTGCCTTCATCCATGGGTGGCTGTGAGATGAGTCGGTGACAACCTGGTCACTAGTGAAAAATCTTTTTAATTATTTAAGTGGTGGTAAACGCCTGCTCTTATTGGTATGGGCATAAGCTGCAGCTTCACTAATTTTCCTCTTTAATCTCTCCTGGAAGAGCTGAGTGCCTGCTCTCCTTGGCGTTGTGTTTCCCTAAAGAAAGCTGCTTTGAAGAAGTCGGCTCCCTGCTCAGGATGCTGATGCGAATGAGTCCCTCAGCAAACAAGTTTCAGGCTTTTACACTAAAAGCACTTGAGGGTTATTTGTGAGTGTAATGTCAAGACAGCCTAATGGGAGATATGTGCCCCGCTCAGGTTTAAACCACGCAGCACTGTAAGCTTCCCAGGTGTGATGGTAGTGCTGATTTTGCCTTTTTCTCCACTTTCCATTTGGGAGATGGAATAAAGCAAGAGTCCCCCTTTGCCTTTCGCAAGGAGACCGTCTCCTCTACTGACAACTCCAAAAGGAACGTTCCTGCTGCTCTGTGGGACCTTTGGCTTCCCCTTCTAAGGCCAGGAATGCAGAGCCTGCTACTTTGCAGAGGGAATGCTCTGTGCGTGGATGTGTTCACTCCATCAGCAGCTGACTCTGGTATAAGGAAGTGGTACACCCTGAGCTGTGCTGCTGCAGAAGAGCTAATTTTCCTCCCTTTCCCATTCTTTGGGGCAGAGTAGAACATATGTGCTGTTACCTCTTAATTCTTCTGTAGAGCATTAGGACTAATAAAAACCTTTCAGGGTTTCTGAAGTGAGAAGCAGCTGCTGTTGCATGCTAAGAAACAAAGACTGATTAAAATAAAAAGCCCCATGTACTTCTCCCAGTAACAGCGACGGTGGAAGAGTTTGTGACCCCCTCCTGTGGCAGGTGACACTCTTCTTTGCTTGACTAATTGCACCAGGGCTGCATACCTGGGTGGTAACGAGGGACTGAGCGACGGCTGTACCCTTTAAATAACAGAACATTGAAGTGTCATTGCTTTCATGTTTGTCTACTTGCTTCTAATTATTGAAGGCAGCTGACTTTAAAGCATAGGCCATTTCCTCCCCTTCCTGCAGCGGGGTCATAACAGCTTGTTTATACACTCCTAAGCTGGTTTGCTGCAACAGATTGTGACTTTAAATAGAAGGTTGCTAAGAGTGAGGTAAGGGTGCTGGGAGAAATGAGCTTTCTCAAAACAAGTCACTTGGTATTTCGGGGAGATGGGAGCAGCAGGCAAAAATGCATCCGTGGAGAGGTGCAGGATGGGCGGCTCTCGTTGGCGGTTGGTGTAACAACATGGATCTGTACATATGTAGGTATATATGCTCTTTTAGAAAGCACAGGGTAGCGTGACTGAGCCAGCCAGGAGTGTCCTGGGGAAACCTCG
The DNA here is from genome assembly GCA_013400975.1 of Atrichornis clamosus. Lineage (NCBI taxonomy): Eukaryota > Metazoa > Chordata > Aves > Passeriformes > Menuridae > Atrichornis > Atrichornis clamosus. The sequence continues at coordinate 41,376 of WBMZ01012815.1, read as the reverse complement.
CCCAGGATTTTCCTGGACCATCTCACGAGACTGTGCCATTACTAGTTATTTATTCATCCTCGGCAAATGCCAGTAGCTCCTGTTTGGCGTTGGGCTGAATATCAAGAAAGTTGATTCATTGACTTAAAAAACAAAACAAAGCCTACACTGGACAAATGCTAGAAAATATGTGTTGGTAAAGAGGTGGACTGAGTGATGAACATATTTTCTATCTCTCATTTCTCTGACTCACGGCCCTAACTTAGCACAGATTTTATTATCTTATCAAACAATTAATTACCTACATCCTTTAATTTCATATATATACAGTTTGAGATTGTTGTTTTTGTCTTCAAATGCCTCTTATCCTCTCCACAGTAGACTGTTGCTGCTAAATAGATGGGATTATTTTCTTGGTGACCACACCAGATTTATTTATACTGCTAAGCCTGTACTAGGAGTTAGGGTGAAGACAACTATCAGACTATCAAATTTAGCTTTACCCCCTTGGATTTAGTCCCTGGCAGGCTTCTGCTAAAGTCTTGGAAAGGAAAATTCATTAGATGAACCTTAGCATGATTTTTCCATGGCTCTGATTTTAATCAAAGTGCGGATTTGAAATTGTTTTATCGTTAGAATCTGTTGACTGAATGTCAGTGCAAAGCAATTCCCCCCTGCCTGGTGTAGAAATGCATCCTGTGTGCTTAGGTAAATCCCAGACTGAGGGAGTGGAACAGCAGAAAGGGTAGAAATTAGCCTCTGAGGCTTGCAAATGCACTGCAGGCTGATGTCTCTCTGCATTTCAAGGACTGAAGTTCAATTGCAAAGCTGTTCTTCTGCTTATCCATAATGGGCAAACTAATCAATTAAAATGGTCTGTTCTTAAGCCATTGCAGAAGGGAGGACTTGTTTCGAATAACTGCCTTACAAGGTCTGAAGGATGCGCGTTTAACATCACAGCCTTTTATCTCCAGATCTGCAAAATCAAGGCACTGTGTTACACCCCGGTACCTGGGAGCACGGGGAAGAGAGATTCTGGGGAAGCTCTTTAGTAGGTTACTAAAGAGTGTTTTTGCATAAGGCACTGGAGTTGGTTTTCTCTGAAGACCAATTTACACAAGCCCCAGTGACTGCGGTGAGTCTGTAACTCCCAAACCTCAGGGCTGCGGCTCAGCATCCTAACAGGAGATGCTGTGGGACCAGAGCAGAGCTGGAGGAGGGTCTCACTCACACCAGACCTTTTACGCTTGGAGATGAAAGCCTGTGTGTTTAAGACCTTGTTTTAAGAGCTTGTGTGCCCGTGTTTTCCATAATACTTCCCGATGAGATCCACCCTGGGTGGATGCATTTGAATTTTAAGAGCCTTGCTTTCCAGGTCAGCGCGGTGCCTAACTCAGACCCAACTTCCTTGTGAATGAAAAATTTAAAAAAACAGAGAGTAAGGTGGTGTGTGTGCTGCTCTGCTCTGGGTGTGCTGACTGCAGCATCCTCCTCTGGGTAAGTATAATGTTCATCCAAGGCTGCAGGTAACCCCTGTGCCTGGCTGAAATCCGCTGCGTGACAGACGGCAATTTTCTGTGCTTGCGGGCAGGGCGAGGTCAGAGCGTCCTGGCGCCGGCACCGGTGTAAACCGGGAGCACTCGGGCTGGAACGGGTGGATGCGGTGATGTAAGAAGCGGTGTAAGGCAGAGGTGAATCCAGACCCTAATGACAGCTTCTGCCTGCTCGCAGAATTCTGCATAGAGATCAGCACTTCCAGCAACAAAAGAAAGTAGGTCAGAGCCAGGTCCCCCTCCCCGCCTGCGCGCTGGAAGCACATGTGTTGGATTACACGCCTGCAGATCGAGGCAGGAGTGACTGTGATGGGTGTTTTCCCTTCGGGAAGGTGCAAGTGAAAGCAGTTCGGTGCTTTACGGGCGTTGCCGGTGCGGTGGCTCCCGCCATGAGGTTTTTCATGGAGCTGCTGCATTCCCAACGCCTGGGCAGCTCGGGGACCTGTTCGTGTATTAAAATTGCGGGGGGGAGCTGCCCCCATTCCCCGGCAGCCTGGTTTGGGGAGGGTGTGAGGCCAGCAGTGGCACGCTGGTGTGCTCCTGGTCCCTTCCCATCCTCTGGTACCCTGATGCTGAGCCTCTCCTTGCCTTGCTGCAGCCATGAAACTCCAGTTCTATTTGAACGATTACCCGACACGTTAATTGGGACTCCTGCTATGATTAAAAAGAAATTTCAGATTAAGCCCGCCATGCTGTATAGCTCAGGAAGAAAACATCTCTTTATAAACACAGCAGGAATGTGGGGACTCCATTATTACTATTTTCCTTTAACTTTGAAGAAACTGGCTCTTGCTGCTGTTTCGACCGCAAGGAGACGAGTGTGGCCATTGCTCCACCGTGGTCAGAGCTGAGCGGAAGGGATGCTTGCAAGGAGATAAAATTGCAGGGTGTTTCTCCTTTTTTTATTTTAGCTTAATGTGATAATATTAATGGATTTATCTCTCTAGACTTCAGATCCTGTCTATGGGAGATGCAGGCTCTGCTACTCTTGGGCAGAGCTCAGAGGAAGTTTTAGGTTGTACAAACAGGGTGAGTGGGCAAGTGTGGTCCTGGCTCTGAGGAGCAGAATATGGTATTTAATGTATTTAATTCATTGCACAACTTTTGCTGCTGTTGGCCATCTCTGAAAGTGTCTCCATCTTGCCTTGTCCCTGGGAAAAGTCCCAGGTGAGCAGCATTTGATTGTTGGTTCTGTTGGACACTGCTGGCAGGTGATGTGCTCTGAGACTGGTGACAGCCTCTTAAACTCTCAAATATCTGCTCTATTTATTTTCACTTTGGAAGGCTGTAATGTCATTTGCAGTCAAAATCCAGCCCTCCTCCACCAGACACTGCCTTCTGATGGAGAACATCAGCTGAGGGTGTCTTCTCCAGCTCCAGTGAAGCTTTCTGTGTCCAGTGGTTTAGGTAGGACCTGCTGTAAATCCTGCTCGGATGAGCTCCCACTTGGCAGGGGCATGGGGATCTTCCCCCTGCCCATCACACAGCAGGGGACCAACTCCAGCCCTTCCACAGCACCAGGAGATAACTGTGTGTGTTCAATATCCAGAGCAGGAATCTCTGCAGGTCTGCAGCTTCCCAGCCCTGCCTTTGCTCCGTGCTGGACTCATTGAGCCAGTAGGTGAGGGCAGAAGTAGATTATCCCCCGCTCCCCCCTGGATTTTTTTTTCCCTTTAAACTTACCCTTTGGTGTTCCATCTGAAGCAGCATGAGGTGAGTAAACTCCACTGCTCAAAATAAGAGTGGATAAGCTCAGTTTACTTGCATTTATTCATGACTTCACCACTCCACTGGGGCCTGAAAATCAGAGCCAAAAGGAACTGCAGTGAAAATTGGCCTACATGCAATGGCTTTAAATAATCTGCCCTTTTGCTCTAGTTCTGGGTTGAGATGTGCTGGAAGCCTAAGGAGCTGGGATCTGCCTTGATGTGGGAACTGCTTTTTGTTTTCTTTCCCTGGTGTTGGTTTCTCTGTGTACACTGTAACTTGGGGGGAAGTTACAAAGCGGGGGGAGAGGAAAAAAGTCTGTTTGAGAAATGCTGTATTTAGTGCACGACTTGGAATTACCAGAATCCGCACAATGAATTCACTTTTATTGCCAAAGGTGTAAAAAATAAGAGAGAAAATAGTAATAAAGTGAGCAGCGTATGTCCCAAATATTGACACCTGGGAGCAGGGTATTTTATTTGACTAAAAAAACATCGTTCTGCTGGAAGAGGAAGGGTTCGTGTGAATAGTGAATTCTTGTTTGCACTTACATTTGTGCGGACTGTTAAGGCAGATATGATTCCCAGATGACGTGTGGTACATGCATGTGCCTGACACTTGCACCACTCGGGGAAGAAGTCACGCAAGCCATCGGAGAGCCGGGTGCTCTGGGTGAGGCTCAGCTCCAGCATCTGAGCAGAAATAGAAATGGATCCATCTGCAAACCAGGTCATCGCCGCTCTTGTGCTTTTTCTCTTGGGCCCCCTTGAATCACATCATGATTCCTTTCCCCCCCACAGCTCCCTGCAGCTGGGATTACTTTTCACGTACTCTGCTCACATAATTGCCTCTAATAATTTCTCAGCTCTTGAGACAAATATGTCCACCTTTCCCCTCGCAGGGCTGCACACACCCGCTCCAGCCGGCACGTATGCCCTCCTTCCTGCTGCTGCTGCCTCTCCCAAGCCCTTCCCTCCTCTCTCGCTGTACTAATCTTGAGAATTCCCACCTTCCTTCCTGAAGATCCACTCGGTTGGTGGCTTGGTGTGCTGCGCAGCTCCCGCACGCAGATGTCCTTGGCTGGTCCCGGCACTGCTCCTCACCCGCCTGCGGGAAGGGGATCCTACAGGCACACGGGGAGATGGAGCATCACAGGAGGAGATGCTGTCAGGCAGGGCTGCTCTGTGCCTCTCTGCTCTCTGGATGCTGGCACCAACGTTTCAGGGCAGTGCTGTGTCAGCAGCACGTGTGGAGGAGGATTTTGGAGGTTTCCCATCTTTGCTCTGGAGAAAACCCTTCCAGCCGCCCAGCGAAGCCGGTGGCCAGGGTCCTGCCATGCCAGCTGGAGTGCCAGGGAGTCGAGGCAGGCTGTTAACATCCCGTGGTATATTTAGTTCAGGTTTAACAGGGGCTCCATATGTGTGTGTTCTCTTGTTTCCTTTTGCTTTCTACGTGCTAAGTAGATGCAGGGAAGAGTGGAGAAGTCTTCCCGTGACAGTGAGGATGCGGTTTCTCTGCTCCGTGTTCTGCTGGGCTGCTTCCCTGAACTGTGCCTTTAGAAAAGCTTTGGTGTAAGAGCTGGAGAGGAACAAGTGTCCCAGGGTGTCCTTCTATCAGGGATCCATGAAAACACATTCAAAATCTCTCCAGTGACATGGTTCTCCTGGGGACAGGGCACCCGCTGTGCAACAGGCTCCTGCATGCAGCCAACGCTCTGCGCCGATGGGTTCTGCACATTTGGTCCTGCTCAGGATCCTTTGGTGCTGAAATAGTCACTGCTTTTTCTTTTAAATTATTATTTTTAAAATTTTTATATTTCACAGTGAGATTAAGGCATGAGTTGAAAATCATACAGATACTCTGTGATTCCCAGGAGGGGTTCCAGGAGGGCTTATTGTGAGGACATGAGGGCATGCAAGGCACTTCATGAGACAGAACACTCAGAAATGCTTCCTTAGAGGAGATGTGTGAGGAGCCAACACCTTTGATTACAGGATATTTTAGCTGTGGAAGGATTGACTGAGGGAATCATGATGAAAACCTTTTCCAAGGAGAGCAATTTGTATGCACTATTGAGAAATCAGGCCTGAGAGAAGTTTCACTAGGTCTGTAGGAAAAGAAAAAAAAAAATAACCAAGTCATGCTGGTAGGCTCAAAGCAGAGGTGTTAAATCTCATCTAAGAGATGGGGAAGGTGCAGCCAAGTCCTGTGCTGGGGGTGCTGTTGTATCTTCCCAGGAACCGTGGGGTGTAGAGGGATCATCTGGAGCAGCTCAAACTGAAGCAACCAAAATCCATCTCTAGGGATGGCAACCCTCGCTGGGAGTGGGATCTGCTTCTCTGGGAAACAAAGTGTGTGGATGTGGGGGAGAAATGGAAATCTTCTGGGGCGAGTCAGCAAACAGCCAAGAGTTTTGTTATTCCATAACAGCCTCGGAAATTCTCAGTCTGCCATAGGAACAATTTTGTATTTTAATAGAAGTGTTTTGCTTTTGACCCTGTGTGGCAGAGCGGCCCCTGAAAAGCCGAAGGTGAGTTTTTACTGTTTCCATCGGATTTTGGTTTTCCTGCCTCTCCGTTTTTTCAAATCTCCTGTCCCCCAGGCAGATTCGGGCAGGCGAGATGCTCAGTGTGGGTGCTGGAGCCTCGCAAAGTGTAGCAGGACCGAGTTTAGGCAGGATGGAGGTGTAAGACACGGATGCTATGCCCAGAGATATCCTGGTGGCCAGAACATGATTGTTAATCACGATTTGGTGCTCAGGCAGCAGCAAGGTGCTTCTGTAAGTACAAAATAACCCCCATGTCCCGAGGCCTCCCGGTACCAGGGATGCCTTTTGTCCCTGAACAGGATCAAGGGTTGTGTTGCAAAACACTGACTTCTGCCTGGACCCAGGGTCGCCTTCCTGGGGCAGCAACCCGACTCTTTTCATCCAAATGAGACATGCAACTTTAAATCCATGACTTAGCATCCCCCTTTAGCTGGAAAACACTGGATTCAGAGCATCTGGCAGGTGCTGCAGCGTGTTGGGGAAAGGAGACCACAAAGAAATGGAGAGGAGAAATGGAAAAGAGGAAGGAAATTTTGAGTAATGCAAGGAAGCGTTTTACAAAGCAGACGGCAAACAACGCCCGCCTGACCCTGTGCCTGTCTGCGGCACCGGGGCTGTGACAGCCGACTCCCTGCGAGCGGGGAGAGCAGGAAGCTGTCCATAAATCAAAAGCACCAAGACTATCAAATTTGTTTATTACTTGGGGTAGTGCCGCTGTGTTCGAGTCGTGTAGCAATTTTGTTGGGTTTCTTCTAGCTGTGTTCCCAAAAAAAAAAATATTTTGTTGGAGCATAACTATACCATTCCCTTTATCAGATTCTTTTTCTTTCTTTTTTTTTTTTTAATTCCTTTTTTTTTCTTCCCCCAGAAGATAGCGAGCGAGCCGTGTTGGAGCTGGTGGTGTTAATGTTCTGCAGCAGGAGTGAAATAGCCTGGAGATGTGCAGCAAGAGCAGGGGCGTGTGCCCTAAATAGGAGGGTTAAACAGGGCTTATTCTGAGGGAAGCAGTAATTGCAGCTTGCGTGAAGCAGTAATATTCTTTTGTGCATTATTTACCCAGGAACATCTGCTAATACATATACATTCTCCGGTGCATGTAAACAACTTGTGCAGGAAGAGGATTAGGAGATTTATAAAAAAATTAGAAGCAAGTTAAAAGGGCAATTAGAAGAGCAGAAAGAGATATTGAGCAGTGAATTAGGGAGGATATTTTAACACACAATCAGAGCTCCCCGAGACGTATTCAGAGCAGAGAGAAGGTAAAAGAGAAAATTGGCCAATTACGAAATGATAGCGGGGAATTGGTGACATGAGAGAAGGTAATGGCTGATTTGTTAAACAGTTATTTTGATTCTGTTTTCACAAAGGAGGAAGAGGATGGAGGGCAGCTCCGGAAAGGACTCAGGTTGTGCGGATGAGGGTGGGGATGAGCCTGCAGAGAGATAAAGATGCATCTGCAGAGTGGCTGGGCGTGGGGAGAATTTCACCCATGTTCACAGGGTGGGGGAAAAACTGGATTTTAGTGAGCAGCTATTTACAGCAGGGAGCTGGGTAGCGAGGGGCTTGTGTTACAACGCTCGCTTTTGTTCACCAAATTGGCTGCTTTTGAGTGGGGACCAGGGAGGTGGTCACTGAGGTGACACATCCTTCTCCCTGTTGAAGGCTGATTTTCTGGGAAAGGGGAGGACAGAGATGGACAGGGACTCTGGAGGGCTGCTGCTCTTTGGGCTGCTTTTGTGTGGGTAGAGATGTTTGTTGCTTGTCGGCATGACACCTTCCCAAAAACACACATTGCAAAGTGTGAGCACCTGTGTCCTGCTTTTGTAGTTGCTTTTGCTTCCATCTGTAACCCACAAACTCCAACGCAGTCAGGAATGCAAGAGCATCCCTGGAATCACTGTTCCCACCAGCACTGGTGTCAGTATCTCATGTTTCACCAAAGCACTGGTGAGCTCGGGGGCTGCTGGATGTGGTAAGGGAGAGAAGAGGGATGGGGGGACAGGGGAATGATGCCAATCAGCAGGACCTCAAGGAGATAGTAAGTGTTGGAAAGGGAAATAATCTTGGTAATGGGAAATGGGCTCTTGGGAAGTGTTCCTGGGGGAGTGGTTGAAGCAAAGATAGGGAAAGAATACACAGACAGGGGATTTAGGGAAGGATAAACTTGAAGGACTGCAAAAGGTGTTATTTAGCTGCAAGAAATGTGAAGTGATGCTTTTGTTCTGCTCTGTCCCTCTGAAGGGGAATGTGTCACAAATCAACTTTCTGAGACAAAGGAAATAGTTTGGAATTGGTGCAGGGGGGGCACAAGGATGGTCTGGGAAGCGATGGGGAATACAGAAGAAACTGCAGACTCGTGATGTTGGTTTAGACTGATAAACTAAAAATTTATTCTCAGTATCCAAGAGGTGTTTGGTTTTCATCCTGCCTGGGAGGATAAAAGAGATGCAGTGTTGCGTGGTTTCTGATTTCAAAGCATGTACGAAAAGCTCCATATTAGCAATTACGGGATGAAACTGTGGAAAAGTGGTACAAAGCAGAGAAAATTGGCTCTGACTCAGGAAACGGGATTCTGCTGCTGGGAGTGAGTTTCCAGAGGCACAGTCTGGGGTCTCTTCTGGGTTCTCTGGTGTTTATTTTTTTTAATGGAAAGGATTTGCATGAACAGCCCAAAGTCAGAGCATTAAAGCTCTCTGATGGAAAGAAGAGGAAAGCAGCCACAGTGACAGGGATTTGTCTCATCTTCCAGAGCAGCACGGACTGGAGAACACTAAAGCAAAGGGAAACCGATGAGCAAATAAATGCTCAGGTGACACTTTATTCAGGGGAAGTGTTTGGAGCTCACAGCTGAGCTGTGGGGAGGTATTGGCAGTGTCTGCCCAGGCAACAGGGCCTGTCTGTCCCCACCCCGAGAGGGGATCGGGTCATGTCTGAAGGATGAGCTTGTGATGGGAGCATGGAGGGGTTTAGGTTTATAGAATCATGGAATCATTTCAGTTGGAAAAGACCTCAAAGGTCATTGAATCCAACTGTTAACCCAGCACGGCCAAGGCCACCACTAAACCATGTCCCCAAGTGCCACGTCCACACGGCTGTGACTCCACCACTGCACTGGGCAGGCTGTTGAAGGGCTTGGCAACCCTTTTAGTGAAGACATTTTCCCTAATATCCAATCTAAACCTGCCCTGGAGCAACTTCAGGCCGTTTCCCGTCATCCTATTGCTTGTTATTTGGGAGAAGAGACCAACTCCACCTGGCTGCAACCTTTCAGGGAGTCGTAGAGAGTGAGAAGGTGTCCCCTGCCCTACTTTTCTCCAGGTTGAGCTCCTCCAGCTCCCTCATGGAGCTCCTCCCTCTAATCCTGGTGCTACAGCCCCTTCTCTGGATATGCTCCAGCCCCTCAATGCCTTTCTTGTTGTGAGGGGCAGAAAACTGAACCCAGGATTCGAGGTGGGGGCTCACCGATGCCAAGCACTGCCCTGGTCCTGCTTGGTGACACCAGCCAGGTGCCATTGGCCTTCTTGCCCACCTGGGCACACCTGGGCTCATGTTCAGCCACTGCCAACCAGCACCTCCAGGTCCTTTTCCACTGGGCACCTCTCCAGCCACTCTGCTCCATGCCTGGACGGGATTGTTGTGACCCAGGTGCAGGACCTGGCACTTGGCCTTCTTGAACCTCATCGTGTTCAATCCAACCTATCCAAATGGGAGCACGTGTTGCCCGGCATCACCTCAAAGTAGCCACGGTGCCTTCCACCACCTTGGGCTTCAGCTCTTTACCCCAGGGGCCTCCCTGTCAGACAGCTTTGGTGGCGCAATCCTAACAAAATCCCAACTTTCCCAACTTATCTCCAGCCTGAGCCAAACAACCTCTGGCAAGTCAGGGTTACACCTACATCCGCTCGACTGGAGAGCTGCTGCTTCAGAGGAGAGGGGATTTCTGCCGGGCCTCAGAGCAACATTCAAAATGCATGAAGACATGCTGTAGGAAGGAGCTGGGGAAAAGACACACGAGCGTGAACCCGGGGCCGTGGTGAGCTGAACCACGCAGCTGGGACGTTCGTTACCGAGGCTGAGTGTCAGAGCATGCCATAAAAATTTAGTTTATCCTCAAAGAGCTGTGTTCGTGGAAGAAGGATGGGAGCGGGGAGGGATGGCAGCTAAGGAGAAGGCAGGAGGAATATCAGGAACTGGTAGTCCGTGTGTCCTTTTTTGGGCTGAGTAGTTGATTTTTCTTTCTAGGAGCTGGGGTTTGGGTTTGGGATGAGGATGATGTTGGTAACACTGATTTTTAGTTGTTGCCCAGCAGTGTTTGCACTGAGTCAAGGACTTTTCTGCTCCTCACCCTGCTCCACTACTGAGGATGCTGTGGGGCACAAGAAGCTGGGAAGGGACTCACCTGGGACAGCTGATCCCAACTGGCCAAAGGGATATTCTAGACCAAATGGAATCCTGGTCAGTGTATAAACAGGGAGCCACTGCTGGGGGACTGGCTGGGTATCAGTCAGCCCGTGGTGAGTAACTGCATCGTGCAGCACTTGGTTTGTATATTCTAATTCTATTGTTGCTATTATTATTTCCCCCATTTCTGCCCTACTAAACCAGCTTTATCTCAGCCCATGAATGTCACATATTTTTCCCATTTCTCTCCCCCATTCCACCTGTGGTGTTGAGCTGCCTGCCAGGTTAAACCACGAGGCCGTGTCAAGCAACATCTCCTGTTTAGCAGTGCATCATGTCTCCCTTCTGGTTTTTAAACAGTTGCCTTTATCACTAGGAGTTAGAGCGCTTGATTGACAAGGCTTGTAATACACCATGGAGTTGCCTTTATTTTTCCTACATGTTAAAGGAAAAGATACTAAAAATACAATTATGGTTTTGAGCCAGGCGTAGTCTGTTCTAATATAATTCATCTCAAAGACTATCCACCGTGCGTGCTGCACCCAAATCATTTATAAAACATTAGCATCTCCTGTGCTGACATTTCACTCCTATATTACAGGAGTTACACGCAGACTTAAAAAAAAATTAATAAAGTGCTTCTCTTCTTCATTCTCCCACTGAGAGCTTTGATTTCCAGAGTATGAAACGAAATAACCAACATAACAACATTCTCCACTTCTGAGGGACAGTGCCAGACTCATTCAGTTGCTATTGGTTATAGAGAGTAGGACATGAGGGAGCTATTTCAGATCACGGATTATTTGTTCTGGCTGCATTGGACATCCCTTTAGTGGAGCTTTAGAGCCCTGTAGACAGAAAAGTTTGGGTAGGAGCTGGAAGGCAGAGGGCTTGATGAAGTAACCTCTTCCTTTCTCCTCCCAGAATTACTCCTGTTATTCCCCAAGAAGGGCGTTTAAAAGAGAAGCATCCAAGCCTCTGGCCTTCCTCGCTTGCAAGATGGACAAAGAAGGCCATGCCCCTCCAGAATCCTGCTCCCACCATCCAACTGCTTGTAAACATAAGTGCATTGGGGAATTTTCTGCTTTTCTTTTCATTGGGAGTTTCCCTTTTCATTCCCAGATACCTCCAAGGAATCTGCCACTGTGTAAATACCCTCTCCACTTCCCCAACGTGGTTAGGAGAGCAGATTTCCCTAGCTGGCCCGTTCTTCCTGAAGCTAATTGTGTGTCTGATGGAAAACACCAGCTGTTTCCTTTGGGATTTCCAGCCCCACACATGAGCCACGGGCTCAAAACGCGCCGCCGCTGAGACATGGTTACGAAAAGAACAGCAGCCTTTTCTTGTCCAAGATCACTTTTATTTCCCTTGTTTCATTGACTTCAGTGTCTGTTTGGTCTCACATCTCCACGCTGACAGGGAATTCACACCAACTGCAGAATTTGGGCAGCACCTCCCCGAGCCCGTGGGCTGCCGTCGGTGGAGCTGCCAGCTCTGCCGTGCCCCCGACCAGCAAACGCCTCCCTCCAGCACATGGTTTAATCCAGGAAGAGGGGAACAGGATGCCCTGCTCCCTCTCCTCCACCTCCCCACAACCCCCTTTGTACAGCTCTCTTGGGCCATGGATTTCTCTCCCCTGCCACGGACCAGAAGCCTCGGGCACCGCGCTTCTCACCGATCCTCTACGAGCTGTAGTTTCCCCCTTCTCTGACTCTTCCAAAATCTGTTCCTTTTAAGAAACAAAACCTCTCCTGACACTGTCAGGGCTGTCTGCAGCCTGGGAGCTGCTCCTTGCTGCCCCAGTGAAAACCTTAGTCCAGCTATAAAGGTCCTCACACTGCTGCCACCATGGCTGGGAAGCCCCTCTCTGCCTCCAGCCCCAAAATAGCCCCTTTCCTTCCCAGGGCCTCGTAGTGCTCTCTGGAGACAGAGCTCTATGGCTCTATTTATTTGGGCTAATTAATCTCTCTCTCCCCGCCCCGCTGGTTACAAATTAGGATGTAAGGGTGAGTTTTGACTCTCTGGATATGGATTTTGCTGCATCACACTCAACCACCCCCCAACCCCTCCCAAAGTTTGGTGCTCTGAATTGCTGAGAACATTGGTCCGCTGTGGTTCCCCCGTGTGTACTGAGCCCGCCTGATGGCTTTCAGCATCTGTAGGCACTGCTGCCGGTTGGTTTTCTCAAGGAAAAACAAACAAAAAAATCATATACTGGTCTGCTATAAATTCAATAATACAATCCTTAGTTCTGAAGATACAGTTTCCATATAGTTTATAAACATTGTAAGACATACATATGGATAATTGAGGGGAAGGGAGGGGAGCCTGTGCATTTGTTGGGGTTTTTTCTCAGTTGTGTGAACATGGTTACAAAAAACACACCTCCTGCAGGTACCTCACTTCTTTAAGTGTTGGGTTTGTTGGGTTTGTTTTTTTTTTAATTCCACCTCTAATCAGTCTTTCCTTTGGTTGTCGGCTACTCCAAGCCCAGCAGGCAAGCCCTGTTCTGCTGTAATGCCTGAGATATTCAGGGGTTTGAGATTGTCTTCTAAGAGATTCCCAGCCAACTTTGGCCTCTGGGTTTGGAGCCAAAAGGGCTAAAACGTGGGAGAACCAATGTCCTTATTACATCGGTATCAGTGTCCTTGCACTCACTTTCAGAGAAACAGTGTAGGCTTAATCGGTGATGGTTTTTACAGCAATTATGTTCCTTTCGGTAATTGGAGGGGTCGCTCGGAGCGCTCTCAAATGAACGGGATTTCACAAGAGCATGGATACAGTCCATTTGTCCGCTTGTTGTCACCGACAAATTGGTTACCGTCCCTGTTATCTGCTTTTTGTAAGGTTGGCTTTGTTGTTGTTGCTGTAGGTGCTCGGTTTTAGGCTGTTTGTGACAAGGTGTGATAATGCCTTTTTAATCCGCTCCCGCTGCGCTCGGCACAGTCCGGCCGGGCACGGAGACAACCGTCAGAGGCCGAGACAACGTTCTTCCCTTCGCCAGGCCAACGCTTAGCCACGTACAAAAAAACAAGAAGAAAAGAAACTCTGGTCCTTTGTAGATTGGTGGCAGTGCAGCTCCGCTCCATCCGCAGCCGGGGGGGCTCAGCGGATGACGGCCGCCAACACCACCAGGAAAACCAGGAGCGAAGCCCTGAGCCCCGAGCAGCCGGCGGCCTGCTGGACCCCGCTGGGGGGGCGGATGGGCGTCCGCCGGGTGCACTTACCCTTGCGTTTGGGGGACAGCGTGGGCATCACCCCAAAACTGAATTTGTGCTGATAATCAGGCACATAGTCTGGAACCTCCTGCCCGTTTTTCCGCGGCCCCAAGGACACCGGTTTGGAGGTTCGGTTACGGCTTTTGTGGCTGGTGCAGTTCTTGCCGGGTTTGCGGTAGCCCGGCCGGGAGCCGGGGGGGCCAGCGGGCTGGTTGCTGTGCAAACTGTTCTCAGCCCCTCGCTCCTTCCCCTTCTCCTTGGAGGAGTGGTGAGGGTGGTGGGATTTGGAGGCTCCTCTGTCCGCTGTAGAGAAAGTGTGTGTTTTCATCTGATGGAGCGACTCGGACCCTGAACAGTTCCTAAAGTCTTCTGCTCTTAGCACCTTGAGGTCCTTGCCGTGCATGTGCTCAGGGGACTCACAGATGACACTGGAGCTGGAGCCTCTGAACCTGTGCAGCCATTCCCAGAGGGAACGGGCTTTGCAATCGCAGCTCCATGGGTTCCCATTCAGCCTGAGAAACTCCAGGGCTCCCAGGTGGGCCAGGCAGTCCCCCTGCAGCTCCGAGAGGCTGTTATTGAACAGGAAAAGGGTGGTCAATCTTCGGAGGTCATGAAAAGCCCGCCTATGAATCCACTGCAGCTGATTTTGATGGATGAGCAGCCGGTCCAGGTTTATTAGTCCCCTGAACGTGTTCTGGTGGAGGCTCCAGAGCTTGTTTCCATGGAGAAAAAGATGGCTGAGGTTAACCAAGTCAACAAAAATATCATCCTGAAGGAACTCAATGTGGTTGTCTTGCAGGTAAAGGTATTGCAGGTTGTGGAGGCCACCGAATATCCCGCTGGGGAGGGAGCTCAGCCCGCACTTGTACAGATACAAGGCATGGAGTTTCACCAGCCCTTGGAAAGTGTCTGCAGCTAAAGCCCTTAAGTAGCGGTTGTCCCCCAGGTCCAGCTCTTCCAGGTTGACGAACCCATCGAAGGTGTTGGGGTCGATGAAGGTGATGTTGTTGGAGTAGATCCACAGGGTGACCATGGAAGGGCTGAAGTGGCCCCGCAGCAGCAAGGTGATCTGGTTGTTCTGGAGGAAGATCCTCTCGCTGTCCTCGGGGATGCCCTCGGGGATGGTGACGAAGTTGTGAGCCTGGCAGCTGACGGTCATCGGGGAGGGGTAGCACACGCAGTCGGTGGGGCAGCCCAGGGCACTGGGCACCTTCAGCCCCAGCAGCACCAGCAGCAGCTCTGCAAACCCCCCTGTGCGGAGAGAGGGGAGAGCGGCGTCAGCGGGAACCGGGCACCTCCCGCCCACCCATCGCTGCTGCGGAGACTATTCCGGGTGAAAAACGCCCCCAATTAGCTCAGCCCTCCTCTCTGCTCATGAATTACCCACGCGGCTGTGATGAGTAGGCTCATCACCCACGGTAGTTAAAACGTGATGTATGGAGTACTCCCTGCCTCCTCGCCCTGCCTGCAACAGGCAAGCTGGTTGTGTTCCCAACCCGGAACAGGCAGGAGAAACTTTCTCGGTGAGAATTCACGCTGGCAGTGCAGGCAGCAGAGCCCCTCGCCTGCAGGCAAGGAAGCGCCGCGGTGTGAGAGCAACCAGAGGAATCGCAAACCCTCGCAGGTGCCCGCCCCTCCTGTAACGCATCTCCTAAATCACCTGCACGCATCGGAGAGGAAAAGGTGCAGAGATTTAGCAATTCCCAGCGAACCACCTAAAATTACACGTGTGCAGTGCATCCCACTCCCCCAAAGGCACAGACCCCCTCCCTGCCGTCTCCCTTTACTACAGTTGTTAGACACCACCATCCACCCTGAAACCCGAGCGATTTACAGGAAAATATGTTGTCGGCAGTTGGTGGAAAAGGCTGAGCTGAAAACTCTGCTTGCAAGTGGGATGCTCAGACATATTTTTAAATGGATGTCCTGTGGCAAAGCATATTGCATCCTCTAATGCTACAGTATGTGCCTGTGACTGGGGCTTTCTCACAGCAGAGAAGCAGAGAGCGAGGCAGGAATCATCCCCTCCCTCTGCTCAGCTCTCGGAGCGCCGGTTTCACCGCCCCGCTCCCGTCTCGCTCCCACTCCTCGCACCAGGCTTGCTTTCAGGCTATTCCTTCTGCGCCGAGTGGCTTTTCAGACTCATTGCACCAGACTTGTCATTTCTCATTCAGATTTTCCTCCTAGATTTGGCTTTTTCCTCTTACACGCAAAATTTGCTCATGTCTAATGAATTCTGCCTCTGGACTTCATGGGGAAAAGGAGTAACAGCAGAGCAGCGCACAGCTGCCGGTGCCATCCTGCCCACGAGTCCTACTCAGCTTGTAATAATCTGAAAAACAAGAGTGGAAGTGGAGTTCATCTCTAATTACTCCACGTCGTTATCACCAGCTAGACCAAGAGCCTGGACCCCTTGGGCTTTTACAGTCCCTCTTTTCAGTGCCTACAGCCTAATGCAAGTTGGAGGCACAAAAACCTCACTGTTTTCTTATTAATTGTGTTTGAAATATAACTCTGTGGTTGCCATTGCCTCTTGCCTGGTATGGAGATCTATTACCATTTAGTTAACAGCAGGTGACCCGTCCATCTGGACCCATCCTTTCAAGGCAAAGTTGCCACATATTTTAGATGAACTGGGTTATTCAGACTCTCCATAAATCACCAGTAAGAGGCAGTCATCTCTGACTGGGCGGTTAATAGGAAAAAAAATGGCATCGCTGCCCAAAGCATCGGATCAAGCCTCGTCTAGGAATGGGAACGAGGGGGACGACTTCCAGGCGCTGCCCTTCAGAAGCATCGGCTACCGGGAGGGATGTCTCATTCCTGCACCACTGCCAAAAAGGGGTGGTGAGTCGGGAACGCTTAATTCGCGACAACTCCTACGGCTGTGTAGGAAAAGGAATGTTCTCCAAGTCACCACCGTAGCATTTTGGCTTTGCTGTCGTGCCTTTGCACGATGAGCAAGGGGCTGTGCTGGTGGGAGCATCGTGCTGACTACCCAGCACTCTCTGCCAAAATGGGAGCCCTCGCTGCCACTCACGGTGCAAGCACAGCCTGGGAAGCCGTGGTATCCTGAGGGTATTGTGATTACCCGAGCGCCAGATAACGATGGAAGAGATAAAGCTGTGTTTGCAGATATAATTCTGCTGGGTTTTTTACCCGGGGATGTGCTTCACCGAGGCGGGACGGCTGCATGTCCCCCGTCTTACCTCGGTGACACCGGAGTACGGAGCCTTCTGTGGGTCTTATGTTTATTAGTAAAATCCTGCCAGGCACAAGCGCTGTGACGATCTCCCACATGCAGAGTCTGTTATTGCAAATACCAAATCACAAGGGTCTGAATCAATAAACCATCTCCCAGCTCTACGCAGCAGGTTGGAAGATTACATATTGCTTCCAAACAACAGTTTTATGCGCTCTTCCGTGACACGACAGTTGCCAGGCTAACGGGATTACTGACGGGAGGTGGAGCCGGGCAGGGATCTGGGAGCATTCAGGATTTCACGTATAGGGATGGCGATGACAGGCGGCTGTTAGCAACGTGTGGGGATGGACGAAGGCAGGCTGGGTCTCCCTGGAGCATGGCCAAGGTAGAGGCTCCTGCCGAAAGGGAACGCAGTGTTTAACAGCTCGCTGCCTGCAGGGATAACTCCGGAGGTAAAGGTCAGAGGGAACTGAGTCCATCTCTTTAATTAACAGGCGTCTGTGAGTTAATGGCTGGAGCTCCTACGGAGAGAGAGCTGTGACTCCTGCAGCCAGGGATGGCGGTGAGGATAGGCTGGGTTGTTACTGGTGCTCAGCTTCCTGAGCATAAGATGGTAGGAAGGAAAACCAGGGATGTCTTTCCCCCTATTGCAACTTGGGTGTAAGGAGAATGGGGAAACAGAAGGACAAATACTTAGGAAAAAAGGGTGAACAGGGGAGCAGGACTTGGAAAGAGAGTTTAGAGTCGATATAATGGAGGAATTCTTTCCTATGAGGGTGGTGAGGCCCTGGCACAGGTTGCCCAGAGAAGCTGTGGCTGCCCCATCCCTGGAAGTGTCCAAGACCGGGTTGGATGGGGCTTGGAGCAACTTAGTCCTAGCGGAAGGTGTCCCTGCCCTTGGCAGGGGGGATGAAACTAGATGGTCTTTAAAGTCCTCTTCAACCCAAACCAGTCTGTGATTCTATGAAGGTCTGGACTCCCCAGTGGATGCACACAAGGCACATGGTCTTATCAAGGAGGCTTTCCCTGCAAGCCCTTAAAACCTGCTAATAGTGCCGTGAGAAGCTGCTCCTGGGATGCCCTGGGATTGGCCACAGTTTAGATCTGGGAATGAGACCCCCAAGAAACAAAGAGGCCGTGGTCATGGAGCCATGAAACTCCCGAGGTTGGTAGCACCAGCATTGTGATATCCAGCAGCCAAGTCCCACTGGGATGAGACAGCCCCAGTCTCACTGAGTCTCACTGGGCTTCCCAGACTGGAAAGCCCCATGGGAGCTTCCTGAGAGGTCCCAGCCCAGCTCTCCTGAGAGTTCGGCCCTGTCTAACTTGTTATTCCTGACTCAGCCCTTTCAACTTCATCTTGTAAAGGTGGTGAGGCAGACAGAGGGTCACCAGCCCATGTGTCGGAGCTCACCAGGGAGGGAGAGCTTCAAAAGCAGCGGGGAAAAATCCTCCAGAAACCTGCTGGTGAAGGGAATAAAACCAAATCCCCGCTGACATGGATAAAACCAGCAAAGGGGTGTTTATCTCCTGCCTTTCTCCCACTGACGTGCTGTGTCACCCCGGCTGCTGCTCGCCATGTCCTTCTGCTGCCTCCTGCTTCTGACTGAGGTTTCAGTGATTGGAATGAATTCGTCTGACTGTCCAAACCACTTCCCATGTAACATCCCTCTAATTGGGCATTAATTAGGCATCAGTTAATGAATGCTTGAAATAATTTATCTTTGGATGCGTCCAGTTTGCAGTCTTACTTTTAACAGCATTATACTCATTATTAGATTAACATCGTTATAAATGTTCTCCATTACCTGCTTGTTTCCATTGTCTTAGCCTTATTACTGAGAGTGAAAATCACTCCTCCCGCATGCATTATTGATGAGTAAGGACTTTCTATATGTAGCACGGGATTAATTGTTATACAGTGTAATGCATTTAGCGTGAAGCCTCAATTTGTGCAAGAGCTGAAAGCAGCCAGAAGAATGCAGACACCCGGAGCCAGCGTGATCGGCCAGACACTGCACATCTCTCTCCAGCCCAGACCAGGTTCCTCCCAGGCCGGTGCCAGCACAGGAAGAAATTCGAAAAAAATCCCTGGTTTGATACCCAGGATCAAAGGGAGATGGTTTGAAGGGTTGGAACACTTCTCTGCCACCACGGCAGGGACTCTTGACTCTGCAGTACCACTTGGCTCCAAAGAGCCACATGTACCTGCCCTGGCAGTTTTCTTGCTTTTTAAGGTTTGCAACACTTTACTGTACCTCTGAGCAAGGCAGCGGCTTGGTTTCTTTAGAACATGATGCCACTTACTTTCATTAGGAGCCTCAGATTTGGGGCCAAGAAAGCACATAGGAGAGGTTCATCCCTGGGAGGGATGCACCTGCAGAACGTCCCCAAAAGGCAGCCCTGCCACAAACCCCTGCCACCCCCTGCCCATTCCCTCTTGGCGAGCTGATGGACGCTGTCACCTCTCCACCCGGACAAGCTTATGTGGGTCACAGCCCATCTAATTCTCCAGCAGGAGAATCCGCTCTCGAGGATGGAGCAGGTTGCTTCTCTTCCAAATCTCTCCTAAACCGCCATCTGCTTTGGGAGACCCATCTTAGCTCTCGTCTACATGCAACTTGACTGCCTGCTTACTGTGTCCATTACCGGGGCTGCTCAAGCTGTTAGATTTATAAGCTCTTTAGAGCAAAGCCCTCGTCTTCTGGTTGCTGATTTATGTATCTTTACTGCCATAAAACACTATGTATAGCTACTACATAATATAAATAATAATACTTAACCAGAGTGCGCTACAAGTGGGGACAAAGCATCTGGTTTCTGCTTTGCAGGCGGGATTATCAAAAAGGGAGAAGCTTCATCACTCACCCTCTTCTGAGGCCAAACTCACACCTGCTGTAACACCACCACCTCGCTGTCAGTGAGCTCTAGAGAGAGATTTTCCTGCCCTATTCCCATCCTGGATCTATCAAAGGATTTTTCAAAATCCACCCCAAGCAAGCTGGTGTGCAAAAATATGACTACAACCCCCAGGGGGAAAGTACACTTTGAAACTTGGGAACGACCTCAGAATTGGATGTTCACATAGAGAGAAATTGTTGTTTAGGGAGAAAAAGAAGCCCCAAATGCTCACAATTTCATCAGCCAAGTGAAGGACGATGAAAGGCAAGGACAGAGTAGCAACAGCAACTGGGCACGAGCCCGGAGCCAAACTCTGGATCTGGGATGGTTCGACAAAGCGGTGTCAGACCTGTGCTTAGTAGCTGCAGGGTTTATTTCCTCTTATTCTCCTTTTTTGTTTTTCTTGCCATACAGAGAATAAAATAAACAAGCCCATCCTGACTGTCACAAAGCCTACTAAATTCCCCTGCGAGCAGCAGCTCCCTTTCAGCCTCTGTGCAAAGCCCCTCAGGTGCTGCCCCGCGGTCCTGCAGCAGGAGCATCCTCGCTGGGACTGCTCCCAAAACACCAACTGCAGCTCCCAGCACCAGGACACAGCACAGAGGCTTTGCTTTCTGCACGAGCTGCCTTTCAGCCAGAGAGTGGCAGCCACCCATCCACCTTCATCATTTTATTATTTTTTTTTTGCGACCGGTGTCATAAATAACTGACAGATCCCAGCTGTTTGGAGTTATGGTTTCTGATGGAGTGACAGCTGCTCCCAATCCCCCAGTCATCACCCCGGCAGTTCTGGAACATTTCAGCAACATAAAAATCATTGGAGATAATTTCGGTTTTGCATAATTTGGTTAGGCAAGCTGTGATTTAATGGCAATTATGACCTCCGAGGCAGAAGATGAGCTTGGAGGCTACTGGCTTCACACGACTTTAGCTCGGGGTGCAGCGTCAGGGATGTTCCAGGGAGACGGCACTACAAGAAAAAAAAACCTTCTCCAGCAGCTGGAAATTGCCTTCCTTGGCTGGCAAGTGGAAAGTCTGTTCCCAGAGGAAGAAGCATACAAGGAAATTTGGAAGGAATAGTGCTAAGGAAAGCTTTGGGAAGAGGCCCGGTGCCAAAAGATGCATTGGGAGGTACCTTTTAAAGAAAAGCCAGGAAAAAGCTGTAGACTGGGGAGTGTTGTAGCCCTTGCAAACCCTTCTGTGCCACCAGTAGCTCATGCGTTAACTGGTAGCAACCTCCTCTGGTTCACTCTGACATTAAAAAGCAAATCCTCTTCCTGCAACTGAGACGGGAGGTCTGGCTGGAATCAGGAATGGGCCACGGCCTCTGCAGGCAGCTGCCTGCTCTGCGGGCACTGCCCTTTGCTCTCCCCTCTCACAGGGTTTTGCCTGCTCTGGGCTGTGCTGCCTCCTCTCCCGGGTGCTCCTCATCCACCCCAGAGCCCCCCGCTCTGCATTTCCCCAGCAGTGACCGACCAGAGCGGCCCAGCTGTGCTGGGGGGTCAGCTAAGGATGGGGAATGGTGCTCAGGAGCTCTGCAGACATCGTGGTGCTTCTGGCTGGGGGCAAAATGTGGCTTAACAGCAGGAACAACTTTTGTGTGGAGCTGAGAAGGTCCAATTTTCCTCCTCCATCACGGGGTCTGCTGTGAGCTAAAGCTCAGGGCAGAGACCTGGGGCCAGCAGCACCCCAAAATCAAGTCCTTTTGGGTGCTGCAAGTTCAATGTACATTTGCTGACCTGGTAACTTGAGCTATTCACCTTCCTCCACCAAAGTCAAGGCCAAGGTCACCTGGAAGTTTCTGGATGGTGGTCATTAACTCCTATTGCAGTTTGAAACCAGACCATAAATTTCATAGTGTAATAATGTAAAAATCAATAACTCTGTTTGAAACAATAGCTTTGTCTTCCATTTCAGCCGGCTCTGATATCTCCCCACGGACCATGTCCCTCTGAATCACACAAATAAACAGAGAGGAGCGGTGGGTGGCGGGGCAGCTGCTCCCCTGCCAGGTGCCCAGCCCCTCCATCGTTACAGATTCAATTAGTTCATTTATTCCTCTCTTGCAGTTAAACTCGAGGATGATTTAACAGGAAGAATAAGGAGCCTTTTATGCTCAGTCTCTCTGACATCCCGTCCACAGCGTCCCTGAGGCTTTGCAGGCGAGAGTTGCCCAAGCCCCCACTGCCCATTGCCACGGGCAACGCGGCCAAAACCCAAAATACTTTTGGAAAGATGCAGAACCAACTCACATGGGCAAAAAAAAATGAAAGTCCGCTCTTTTCCAGCTCTGGCTTTCTGGGCGAGGGAGGTCTGGCTTCCTTTGCTTGCTTATTTTCCGTTGTTTGCTGTAGCACTGGCTCAAAATATACATCGAGAAGCAGGATTGTCTTTCACATGTTGGTGGATGTGTGATCCTCAAAAACAAATTAGCACCGATTCACTTCTATATAGAGTGCAGCCGTCAGGGAATCACTCCTGAATTCACAGCGAAGGAAAGTAATAATGCTTCCAGCGTGCTAATCCTCTCCAAGAGCAGCCCCTGAACTCTCTCCTGGTGCTGGAGGCACCACTGGAAATTACAATTGTACTGCAAAAATAATAAATAAATACAGAAATTGGCAGGGTTTGTGCTAGTCCAGAGGATTTGTACCCTAATGTGGAACTCCCTGTTTAATTAGCACTCCTCTCTGTCTGCATCTCCTCCTCCCGCTCTCAAGCTAAAGAAAAAGAGGGAAAAAAGGAGGTCAATGGTGGAAGTGGCTGTGGGATTGAAACTCAGCTATAGAAACTTGTTTAATTTAAATGCTTCTTTCAGGACTAGCATACACAGAAGCAGAGGGAGTGTAGAGTGTGTTTTCCCAGTATAATCTGCTCTGCTTACCTCCAGTTCTCAGCACACCTTCCACAGCAGGGATGCCCTTGGAGTAAAACCACAGTTGGATGCTGCTGGTCCTACAGCTGCAGGCACAGGGCACAACCTCAGTACCTCAGTGCAGGTCTGGGGCAAGACTGTCTGGATCAGAGTCTGGGCTGCTGCTTGCAGCAGTTGGAAACAGAGCATTGGGATGGGATGGGGTGGGACAGAATAGAATGGAATAGAATATTTCTTTTGGAAAGGACCTGCAAGGCTCATCTGGTCCAACTCTCTGAGCACTTCAGGGCTGCCCCAAAATTAAAGCTTGTTATTAAGGGCACTGTCCAAATGCTTCTGGAAAACTGACACGCTGGGACCATCAGTCACCTCTTCAGGAAAGCTGTTTCAGGGTTTCACCACCCTCTCATTGGTGCAACCATTCCCACACGTCCTGTCCCTGGGTGTCAGGGAGAACAGACCACCTTTTCCCGAGTCTCCTTTCCCTGCTGCTGGAGGGTTTACTGTGTCCCTGTGTCTCACCCCATTGTGCATGATGGACCAACATCTCCAAAGCCATCGGGACCTTCTTGGAGTGCAGGAATGCCAGAGGGAAAGGCACATCTCTTTGCACGTGGATGAGCCAAGTCCTTGGGTCCTGCTGTGGCTGGAGCTGCCAATGGACACCAGGATGCTCCATTGCATCTCCATCTCCCCCTCCTCCAGGGGAGGATGGCATGGACCAGGGAACTCTCTGAGCATAGATACTGCAGGATTCCGGGCATGGATAGGGGCTTCACCGGCCCCTGGCACTGCTGTCCTGACCCCCAGCAGGCACCAGGCATGCCCAGCACAGGATGGGGATCTGGCAGGATGTGCCAGCAGCCTGCAGTGAAGCCGGGATAGAATTTGGCAAAGGACAGGGAGATCTCGAGGTCCTTGAGAAGGCACTAATAATTCCAATTGCCCCCGAGGAAAGAGGAACACAGGAGGATGACTTGAGCTTAGTGGATTGTCTGAGGCGTCTCAGGGGATCATCAGATACTTCCACTCCCTTTTTGTCCTGAGGTGACAAGTTTTCCTTCCCATTCACAGAAATGCAAAGTAGTTCATTCACAGCAGTAATAAGAGCGATGTCCTTTGTAACACAGCCGGGGAGTGAACCCTTCGAGGTGCTTTGCAGCAAAACAATTGCAGATAAAATGACAAAACCCACCCCAGCTGAGCACCAGCCAGATCGGTATCAAACGCTGAACAAGCTCATGTGTAGCGAAAGCAGATTCACCAGCTCGCTTCCCTGCCAGCAGCTGGCCAGGAGCTGCGGAGGGTTTCTTTAGGATCAGAAAAATACAGCCAAAACAGAGCAAATATGAGATGGAAGAGCAAAGCGACAGCTGCCCGGGCTCTCAGTGCACGCTCGGCTGCCCCATCCAGCCCACATCCACAGGAGATGGAAAAACTGGAGGCTAGGCACAAAAGCAGGGATGCGCTGGTTGGATCTTTACCTGGCTGGAGCTGGGGGTGGACAGCGACCCGACACAGGGGGGCAAAGATGTTTTTATGCAAGCACGGCTAATAAGGAGGGCATTAGTTCTGTAAACTTGCAGTCCTGCTGAGGTCCCGACCCCAGCAGTGTCCTGTGCCACCGAGATCCACAAGCAAATTCTGTACCGTGCCGCGCTGGCTCCCTTTCATCCCTTTTCAGCCTTTCTGCATTTCAGATTTACTGGATGTCCTTGTGTTTGGTGGAGAAGAGGGCAAATTGGAGCCTGTCATGTACCTTCTTCCTCATTCAGCAGCACATCATTCTGCCTGCAGCAGGGGGGAAGGAGACGGACGGGCAGGCATCAAAGCTGCCGGCTCTGTCACATTTTCTTCCCCCCAACCAAAAAAGAAGTGATGGCGTCATTTGGAGCCCAGCCCACAGCCTCAGGTCTCTCTCCCACACCCAAAAAGGGCAGCAGCACCTTCCCCCATGCCCTTGGTGTCCTGTCAGGGTGATGCCACGAGCCCTCCAAGTGAACATCCCTGCGGGCCACCAGCCGAGTGAGCACGGCAGATTCCAGCAAAACCCCATCCCCGCCGGAGCCGTGAGCCAGCACGCTGGGTCATGAGCACGGCTGCCTTTCAGAGACCTCTCCTGTGCTTTGCACTGAACTTTTTACCAGCTCATGAAAAACGCAGTGATAAAAGCAGAGCGGTGTGAATAGCTGAGCTGTGCCGCTCCTCTGCCCGGCATCCGGGGCCGTTCCGAGGCTTAATGAGCCGGTGGGGGATGCCGTGTGCCCGGTTGGATGCTGGGCATTGTCACTCTGCCACACAGCTCTCGGAGTGTGTGTGGATGTGGGGGACCTGAGGACTGAGCACCAAGGCTTTGCCAAGCCCCTGAAATCTGCGTGTTTGGAGCAGTCGGGTGCCGGGAATTAACGCGCAAGCGATGAACGTGGTCAGGACGTGGCACTTTGCTAATATCCTGCTTTGTCTAGCTCTGATGCCGGTATTCCATCCCAAAATATCCCCCTGAACATCCCTCCGGGAGTGGACTTTGTGGAGATGCTGCACATCCCCCAGCACCACGCAAGTGCCTGCATTAAAAGCTTAATAAAAATAGCTTGATAACGGGATGTGTTCCCATCACTGGCAGCTCGCGAGCTCGCTGCCGATCCCTGTGCCTCCGACACAGCAAGGCCAAGTAATGACTTGGGATGGGGGCTGCAAGGTCTTGGCAGTCTAATTTCTATTAATTACAGCCCTGTGTAGCATCCTGTCGCTGTGGAAAGGGGAGATGGGGAGGTGGGAAATCGTTGGAGGGCTGGGAAGGGAATGGGAGATGCTGAAGGCTGGTGGTGCCGACTGGCAGCAGCCAAAACATTCAGGCTGGCCACAGCAAGGAGGGGTTGATGGTGAGAAGCAACAGGTTGGGCTGTGTGGAGTGACAGGGATGTTCTACCCTCCACCTCCTCATGTCGTGTTGCTCAAATGCACGTTTTGCAAAGTTAAAACAAATCGCAATCAGCTGAAATCAGGAGTTTTAAGGGACAAGAAAAGAAAAAAAGAAAATAAGATCTTGGCAGAAGGATAAAGGAAGGCAACTGAAATGCTCATTAAAACTGAGGGGCTCCGTTTCCCTGTCCAAGTGGCCACATCTCTGGAGGCTCCCAGATCCTTTGAAATGCCTTGTCAGACAAAGCCTTTCATCCTACCTGATTCTGGCTAAATTCATGGACCCAGAAATTTTCACTGGAAATGGGAAAGAGGGAGCAACTTCATTCTGACTTTTCACTTCCCATCTGATCGCTGTTGATACAATTTATTCCTATGACAGCATCTGCTGCTTTCATGGGTTTTTTATTCTGAAGTACAACTCGTCTTTGTTAGTCCCATTTTCGGGCCTTTCATCATTTGAGTCACAACATAAAAGGCATTTAAACACTCCTGCTTGGAAACCAGGCTGTGGAGAGGATGGGAGCAGGGAGATGCCATGTCTCCCCAGTCCCATTCCTCCTCTGGCATGGGATGGGATGGGATGTCCTGGTGTGCCACAGCCCTGCCGTGCTCCCATGTGCCTCCTGCCAAGGATGGCAGTGATGGGGATGTCATGGCTCCATTTTGGAGTGATGCTGTGAAATCCAGGTGAGCTTTGGAGCTGCAGGTTCGTGCTGTATCCCACTCCTCTGTCAGGGCAGCATCTCTCCCAGCTACCACTGACCCAAGGAGTGTTCCCAGGGGCTCTGTGCCCTCCTCATCAGCCAAACCTCTCCTTAGACAACTAATTGCCTTTTGCTCTGTGGCTCCAGCCACGGCTGTGGTGCCCAGCTCTCCATGTCCCCATTCAGGGGGGCTCTGCCAGCCCTCACTACCACCCACACCCCTCCGAGCCCTCCAGGGACCCTCATCCCCACACCAGTGCCAGCAGATCCTGCTCTGCCCTGGCATCTGCCGAGCTGCTGGAGGCATCAGGGAGTTCAGAGCTACCCACAGAAAATTGGAGTCTAATAATAGCTCCGTGGAGTCGCACCAGCGGAGAGCTGGAACAGCTACGTCTGGCAGGGAGAGGCCACCGCTGGCTGCCTGCGCCTGCCCGGGCTCCTGTCTGCTCAGCTGGAAGAGCAACGCCTTTCCCGGGAACCTCCTCCCTGGCTCCCAGCTCCGCTCCCCCCTGCAGCCCCCGCTGCAGCTGACGGACCACTCTCCACACTCCAAGGGTTCCCTGCCAAGGGCAGCGTGGCTCACACCACTCCTCAAAACCCTCCCCACGCACGTGCTGGGGGCACGGGGCTCCGCGCCTGCGACAGGATTTGCACCCTGTGGAAAAGCCACTGGGGGCTCAGAATGGGCAGGGCCAACCCACCACACCCCTGGCTTGGCGCTGGATGAGCTTCCTTGGGATGTGGTGGCCTGTCCCCCTCCTGCTTTAATTCCCCTGCCATATTTTCCACTCCAGCAGGCACTGCTGGCACCTGAGCATCCTCCAGCAGCATCCTTCCTCCCACCTGGTATCTCTCACCCTGGATCCCATCCCTTGTCCCCCAGCTCCCAGGGAAGTGAGCGCAGCTGGAATCTGTGCTGCCGTTTATTGGAATAACCTTTCAGGTTTCATTTAGTGCTGCTGCTTCCACCCCACCTTTCCATTGTCAGCACTTCACTAATTGCAACTTTTAACTCGTCGTGCCCAGGCAGCCCGAGAGCAGCTGCTGCTGTAAGGTCCCTCTTCCCCCCATCACTGCTCCCTCCCCAAATGAAGAGTCAGCCTGGTGAGGGGTGAACACCACACCAACCACAGCCTGTACGGCCCCGCTCCTGCTCCCGCCTCACCCCACAAGCTTCCCGCTTTGGGAAAAGAGCAATGCATCCCGGAAGACCAAAAATCCCAGGCAAAATCCCAGCTGTCACCTGGGAGCATAAATCAGTGCATGGCTGGGCAGGGAGGAGGCGAGAGATCCCGACGGCTATCAGAGCACTGTCTGCCTGAAACTTATTAAATTATGGCTCCCGAGTTCAGCATCTGAGCCCGGCGCGCCGGGGACCGGGCGGGAGGGGGTGGGTTACAGCCCCCTAATTCAATCACGGGGCAGAGGCGATGGCGCAGCTGGTGGGGAAGAAGAGCTGTTGCTGTCAACACGGAGAGAACGAGGCTTCGGCAGCCTTCCCGGATGGCTCTGCCCACTGACCCCTCACGGAGCTCCCAGCTGCGTTTCCCAACACACTGGGAATGGCTCCGTGTCACTGTTAAGGGGTCTGGCCCAGCGCTGCTGTGGGGAGCAGGGCATTGGTGCCACTGCACAGGATTGCACTGATCCAAGACCACCTGCACTGAAAGGTGGGATGTTCCCAGCTCTGCTGCCACACAGCTTTCCGTCCAAAGAGAAAACAGGCCAAGGATCTACATTTTGAGGAAACTGAGGTGTTTTTTACATAAGTCTGAGAGCAGGGCAGGAGACGAGATGAGATGCTGTTTCCCAACTGACACCATGAACCAGCAAGTGTGACTAAAACTCGGGAAGGGTTTGCACAGGGGTTCAGGCACTGCGATGATGCCCATGGCATTCAAACCTCGGCAGCTGCCCAGGGAGACGAGGACAGAGGGACATAATCTTGTAGGAAACAGAGCAGAGAGCTGGGAAGGCAGATGCTTTCCCTGAAAGCATTTACAAGGTCAACGACTGAAAGTGGAGCAGAGCGAGGATTTGGCTCAGGCGGGGGCGCGGGACCATGCCGGGATGCTCAGTGGGAGGCAGACGAAGGCCCAGCTCCCACGCCGGCACCGAATTCCCCAGCCCAGGGCTAAGTGAGGCACCGAGACAAGGTCACGGTCCCACCGGAGCGGCGCGGGCGGCGAGGGAGCTCCGGCTGCGCCGGCTCCTGCCTCCACGGCAGCAAATTCAATCGTGGCGAATAACAGGGTGGAACAAAATCCAGCAAAGCAATAAAATCTCCCGGCGTCTTGTTCACCTGAAGCCGAGCAGCCGGAGCTCGCACGGGAGGTGGCACGGCCTCAGCGGGCAGCCTCGTGCCTGGGGAGCCCAGCGAGGGGAGGGAGGGTTCCGGGCGGCCCTTGGTGTGCTTTCAGCGGGTGACAGTTCATCCCGCCGCCATCGAGGCTCACGGGGAGGACGGGACCGTCGGATTTCTGAGCAAGGGAGAGACGCTGATTCCTTAAGAAGCGGGGAGGTGAAATCCAATTGCGCGGCATCCACGGCTGCCATTAACCTGTCTGTGTACTCCCGCGGCCGCCCATCCCTCTCCGCCTGACAGCCGGGGCTGCCCGGCACACGCTGCCCCGGCTGCCCGGGGATTTGTGTCTGCCTGCTGCAGCGGCGCACAACTGTGCCGCAGGCTTTCCTCCGGTGCTTCGTGCTGCTTCCAAAATGGAGCGCTGGCTGAACGGCCCCTGATGAGCTGGGGAGCCGCGGAACCGATTCCTGGAGAAGGGGAAATGGTGGCAGCGTGCGATGGGCGGCTCCAGGAGGAGCTGCCGGGGCAAACCACAGCTCCAGACCCCCCAAACTGAGGCCAGGCAAGAAAATGGCATCGGAGTTCCTTGAAGGAGGGTCCTTGGGATATTCCTTGGGAATACCCCTTGGGCATTCAGCTTGTAGCATCATTTGCATCAAGTGAGCATTTAGATCGAGGGATCTTGATGCTTTTGCCACCAGTTTTGGAAGCATGGATGGGTTTGTGCCAGGGTAGCACGTTGCTGGAGAAAGCAGTCAGGTGGGTATTAGGGGGGTCTGCACCAGCAGGCATTCAGCTGGAGCCCCCTCAGATGTGCCAGCAGTGACTGACAGGGGGAAAAGGCAAGATCTGGACTTGTTTTCCTCAGCCCCACACTCTTCCCGGCCCATGGAGAGGCTGAAAGCAAGCTGATGGAGCAGGGAAGGGAAAGCAGAGGTGGGGAGCAGGGAGCAGGCACAGCCAGCCCCACCAACCACCTCGCCTCTCTGCATCCCAGTTCCATTTGCAGATTTATTAAACCGAGAGCCAATTCCAACATAATTTCTTTCAAGCAGCTCCACCTCACAGGTGTGCGGAATTTATGTGAGATAAAGAAAACCATTACAGAGAGACAGCAATCTTCAAAGACCACCTCAGAGACCTGAGAGAAATAAAAACACTAGCCCGTGCAAATGTGCAATT
Organism: Atrichornis clamosus; assembly: GCA_013400975.1. NCBI lineage: Eukaryota > Metazoa > Chordata > Aves > Passeriformes > Menuridae > Atrichornis > Atrichornis clamosus. Next base: position 11,873 of record WBMZ01012815.1, on the reverse strand, counting down.
AAGTTTCAGAATACTCCTGCTCCATGAAAAGCGCCGTCCCTGCAGAGAACAGGCCTTTAAGGCAATTTTCTCAAACTCTATTCAGCATTCACTCAAAAATGCCTTTTTAAAACAACATGTGATTTTTTTTTTCCCTCCCTGCCTCGCTCCTCCTCCTCCCAGCTCTTGCTCCATCGCTTCCAGGTGGGACATAGACAGCTCTGGTAGGGATGTGGTTCCTCCCCATTTGGAGGGGGACATGAGGTGCAGGTGGTTCCTATCCACACGGGGCACAGCTCTGTCACAACTTCCAGACATGTCAGATCCACAAACCAGGAATTTTTAGAGCTAGTCTTGCTACTCAAGGAGACCATGACACCAGCATAGCTCCTCCTGGGGACAATTTGCCAACTATTCCCAGTTGAAGGAGCTTCATATCCCTTATTCATGGGTCATTCTCTGCTTGGTGATTAATTAAAAATGCATAATTAACCTGTGGAACGCACTGCCATGAGGTATCGGGGAGGCCAGGAGCTTAGCGGGATTCGGGGGAGGATTATATGTTTAAATGGATAATGAGAACATCTGGTGGTACATTAACAGGGATGAAGGAGAATTAGGGAGAAGAGCTTGGCTTGCCGCCGGCACAGGGGGCGGGAGGGCAACCACGGGGCCGGCTCGAGGAGGGCACTGCTGGTCCGGCCTCAACAGTGGCAGAGACACCAACGTGCCCGTGGACCCTTGGGAAGCATGATTTTGGGAATGAGTGGGTGTGCCTGGGGGCGAGGCAGTGACAGGGCTGTCACCACAGGTTGCCTTCGGGTTGGTGGTGACTGCCTGGGACTGGGGGATGGTCACGGTGCTGCCAACTCCCTGCCAGAGCACCCAACCCAGCAGCCACCTCTTGTCCGTGGAGACCAGTGGGGTGACCCTGACCCGTGAAGACACCTTGATAAATCAGTCACAGTGTCCTTAAAACCCCAGGAGAGCAGCCATCAGCTGCAGCACTTCCTCCAGATGACACCACGCTTGCACGCGCAACCATCCGTGCTGCCGGTGGTGAGCTCTAAAGTCATGGCACGCGACCAAGAATCCAAGGAAAGTGCAGGAGACACAAGACCAAGCCTTGGCCAAGCTGGCCATGCAGTGTATCCCAGGCCAAGGGCGGGCAGCTCATGCAACAGGTAGTTCTTGGGGGTCTCCAGCTTCTGGACAACACATGGCTCCTGGGACTGAGCCTGACATGGACCTCGTCCCTATGGCATCATCCCACACCCACCCCGGGCTCCGCACCAGAACACAGACACCTCTCACCATCCCCCTTGCGTGGTGGGCACAGACCATGTGCTTTGCTTCACTTCTTTCCCCCAGCCACGGCAGTTTTCTTAGAAAAGCTTGGCAGCCAAGCCAGCGACTCCAAGAGCAAACTCCGGGCTGATGACAGGATTACTAAATCCCTGTCAGCAAACAGGGCTCAAGCAGCTGCTCTTTTGCATCGTAAATCTCCTGCTCCACTCTTAGAACCAACTGATGGTTGTGCAAGGCCTGGGAACCACAACCTCTTGGGGTGCAGATGCACTGAGGGCTCTCAGCAACGTCCCTAAGTGGGGGTATCCTCAGCCCTTCAACCACTGGCAAGACCAGGCGCCTGGCGTGGCTCCTGCTTTGCAGCAGCTTGGAGAAGGAAGGGATGCTCAGTCCTCCCAGCAGGACTCAGGATGGTCCCGCTGTCCCTTCACCATTTTGGAGGTGATGCCACGGACACAGCAAGACTGGGCAACCAGAGGGACTTTGGGTGTCGTGGCCCCCCTGGACTCGCTGCCTGTCCCCCGGGACGAGGTGGCTGCAGCACATCGTGCTCAGCCTGCCGAGCATGGCCAGGGCCTGCCGGGCCGGGGTTAATCTCGTTGTCACACTTTCCCTCCTTCTTGCTGGCTCGGCGCGCTTTGACCCGCTGTGAAATTGTGGCCAACAGCACTGAATATTTTAAGAGCAGCAATGCAGTGATGGCCGCGCGGCGGAGCAGCAAGGCAGGCCGGGAGCTGGGCTGGGCCCTCACCTCCCCCCCGCCACCACCAACCCATTAGCACAGTTCAGGGAAACCTAAAAAATTCAAAAGACACTGAAATATGCAGCATTTTTGCTCTCTCTGGAAATGACGCGCTTCGCTTCCCAGATGCTCCGGAGTAGGAGGTTGTAAATAAGACGCTTTATGGCACAGAGGGTGTTGCCGATGGGGCTGTGGGATGCTGCAGAGCCCAAACTGACACCCCAATCCCCGTCCTGCCCCTCGCTGGGGACAGCTCCATGCTTGGGCTTGGAACAGAGCTACGCTGGCACCAATGCCCATCCCCACTAGCGCAGTGCAGAGATCCCAGCCATTAAAGGACCTTCCCTCTCCACCCTTGGCCTCTGCTGGCTGCTCCCTGCCCCTTTCCCCCCGGGATATCCCCTCGGCGCATCCCTCCTCCCCTCGGCCGGGCGGGTGCCGCAGGACCTGACGCAAACACCTGTCCTCAGCACTTCTGCTATCTGGGGCACAGCAGAGCAGCAGCGGCGAGGAATTAAAAAAAAAAAAAAAAAAAAAAAAGCGCCCTATTTGCATAAACCTCCCAAAAAGAGGAGCTGGAGCCTGAGTTTGGAGAGCCAGAATATCAGTCGGGGACCACTGGAGCTGGCAGTGAGTGCAATAAGTATTTGGGAAGCATCACCTGGACCTGGGCACGTTCTGCCACCGGGTCCCTGCATATCCCCAAAGTGCTGCCCCAGGGCTTGACACCCCATCTAGGAGTGACATTGGGACACTTTTGTATTCAGGTCTTAAGAGGGCAGATTAATCGCCATGTGCTGGATCTGTCACGCGCAGGGATATATATTCTTCCCGGAATTTACAAGTAGTTCTGTCTGAGAAATAAACAACTGGAGATAAAAATTACATTGTCACCGTGCAGGTGTGATCGATGGAAGAGACAAGCCCTCGGGGTGCCGGCGAGGTGCCACTGGCACAACCCCCCCAGGGAATGCTGGCCCCTGGGGTGGCTGGGAGATGCCGAAGGGACTCTGGGAAAGGCAGCGGGGATGCACTCCACCGACCCTGGCCTGTCGTGTCTCTCTCCCAAAAGCCAGGAAAAGTGGGGACAGCCACCTAGGCCACTCCCAAGTCAGTGATACCAAACCCTGGAGAAAACAATGCTGGTGATGGGTGACCGCGAGGAGCATCCAGGACGCAGCCATGGGAAGATGCCTGGAGCAAAGCAATGAGTGGCAGAGGAGGCTGCAGCCCCCAGGTCAGCTCTTTGTAAAACCCTCTTGGGCTCTGTCTCAAGCCCCCAGTCCTCCTCTCCCGCGTGTTTCCAAGGTCAGCAATGGGCAAAAAGACAGAGCCAGACTGGCAGCCACTGCACTCCCCAGGGACATGTGAGAAGGATTGATGCAGTTTACACCAAGCCTCTTGCTAGTTTGGTTTCTCCTTCATCTTTCTCTGCTTCCCGTGGCTGCATTGCCTTGGCCCGGCTTGTCATGGAGTGACAGAGCACATTGCCTGCCGGGGTCACTCCCTGGGGAGGGACAGGCATCGGCTCCCTCATAGTTTAAATCTGAATTCACACTGAAAGCACTAAAAGAGCTATGCGTGGATTCTCTTCGCAGCCTTCGGCATCCTGAGGAGTCATGACTCGGCTCAGCCCGCCGGGGTGGAGATCCCGAAACCATCTGGGGACATCCAGCTGCCCCCGAGGCGGGTGCCTCGCTCCAGGCTGGCACCCAGCAGCTGGTCCAGCAACTGCCTTCCGTCTATTAATAAAGCTGGAGCAGCTGGTAGAGCGTCCAACGCGCCAGTCCTCGGGATTTATCCACACCGCTCTGCCTTATCAGCCATGCTTTTCACAAGCACTTAAATTCAGGAGGAAAAGGAAAAAGTGAAATCAGATAGAAATGCAGGTCTGTTTGCTGTTTTCTCCAATGAAATGGTTCTGGGTAAACAGCAGACGCCTTTGATGAAATCCCAGCAGGCTTAAACAATAAAGCTGGTTACAAACTCAATCTGGCGCAGATATCAGATCTGAAATTGTTTCAAAAAACATGTCAACATTTTCTAATGCTGCTGCAAAACTTCCTCGGCACCTTGCCACAAGCCTGCGTCTGTGACGCAGGACCTGCGCCGCTGTCCCGGCTCCTGCTGCCGCTGCTGTACTTCCCATGGGGAATCCTGCCCTGGCACCTCTGCAACCTCCTGCCTGCTGGGAGACTCCGAGCTGCGGGAAGATGCTCAGCATCATCTTGGAGGCATGAGATGCACATTCCCTGTCAGTGCTCGGGGTGCACCAGGTTGTTTTCCAGCTGTTAATCCAGTTCCCAGGCACAGCCTGGCTGAGGCTTCGCGGTGCTGGAGGTCTGGCGGGGTTGGACGAGGGGCATCAGGCAGGGTGGGCATCCCTCTCATCACATCCCAGGGACAGAATTCGGCCCTGGGTTCATCCCAGGCGCCACAAGGACAATTGACTTTTCCATGGAAAAACAATTTGCAAAGCGCTGTGGTGGCAGAGAAGTGCAGCCTGGTGCCCCTCTTGGGTTTTGCCTCCCGTGTGCCACCTCTGCATCCCGCTGGGACACCGGGGCAGGATGAGGCTGCGTGGGGATGCAAGGGTCCATCCGATGGAATGGCTGGTTGGGGGCAAGGCTCGGTGCCTGTCCTACACCCATGGCACAGGCTGGGGGACACAACGGGGACCATCCTGCACAGGGCAGCTGGGCCAGGGGTCAAGCAATCTGGCAGCTCCATTGGTGTTGGAGTGACAGGGACCATCCGAACTCGGAAAACACATGGAGCTGGAGTGTGGTGAGGCAAGTCCCACGTTGGCATTGCCAGAACTGCCAGTTACCTGGCACTGGCATTTCCCAAACTGTGTCAGCACTTGGGGTCTCTAGAGGACACCCAGGCATGCAGAGGGGACTGAGGTGAGTGAGTGAGAGGCTGAGGAGGAGGAAGAAGAGGAGGAGAAGGAGGAGGAGTCAGCACACCTGGTCACACCATGAGTGCAGACACTGTCTTGGCTCTGGTTAGGAAGCCAGCATCAGCCCCAGAGGCCTTTGGGATTCCCCAAAGGCTTCCACCTCCATCCATAAGGGATTTGCTCCAGGAGTGTGGGAAGAGACAGCAGCTTCCCATGTTGGATCCAGCCTTATACACACCCCATCCCACACCCCTGAGGAAGCCCCCAGCCTGGAGATGATGCCTGACACAACTCACGTCCCGTGGGGCTGCGATGGAGCAGCAGAACCTTCACCCCTCCCAGGAACTGGAGAGGACAAAGGGGATGCAGGAGAGGAAAAGCCGGGCAAGAGGAAGAGGATGATGAGGAGAACAGGCAGCCCTGAGGGGGGCACGGGGGGCCAAGCCTGAGCCCTGGTGCAGCGCAGGGGATGTGGCAGACCTGACCCCTCTGCGGAGGTTGCCTTTGCCATCGATCCCTGTTGCACTCAGGCTCATTAGGGCCGGGGAGCTGCTGCGAGCGGCTGCTGGAGGAGACAGACGGGGGGAGCGCTCGCTGTGGCTCCCTGGATCGTATTAAATATTTACTTTGTTTTGTTTTGTTTTTCCCAGCTATATTGATCAGAGATGGAGTGGGGAGGGGGGGCAAGGGGGTGCTGTTGGATGCTGGGAGGGAAAAGCAGAGGCAACGACTGAGCTGAAAAACGGGGACAGACCCTGTCAGGGCATTCCCGAGGGATTCACCTGCTTTCCCCAGGGGCGCCCAGTGCTGCCACCCCGCAGAGCTGCTCCCCTCAGAGCCATTCATCTCCCCTAAGGTCGGGAGAGGCATCACCTGCACATGGGGGGCTGCAGTGGGGCAGCTCCCACTCCCCATCCCACATCGGCCCTGTCTCAAGGGATGCAGGATGGAGGGATGCCCAGCGCGATGGCACCTCATGGCAGGGGGTATCCCCCTGCCCCGGGCTGGGAGGTGCCCCCCACATCCAGGCTGGGCCCCGGGAGCGGCCGCGCAGCCGGCACTGTTTCTATTTCGAGAGGAGCTCTACTGGAAAAGGAACAAAAGCCGAGGGAAGCTATAAATAGCCGCCTCCTTTACACCAGCGCCTCCTCTGCTCCAGCATCCCGCGGCCGGGGGGTCCCGCAGCACCGCCCGAGTTCAGCCCCACCACCAAACCCCCTGCACGCCTTCGAGCCAATATCTCCACCTGAAAACCAGAGGGAACAATACGCCGGGGAATATTTGCCGCCGAAGCAGAACCGGCTCTGAACAGCGGTTTGCCAAGTTGCCCGGTGCCTCTGCCCAGCCACAGCCCGGTTCCCGGGGGATTTGCCGCTGCCCAGCCGGACTCCGCACCCACAAACACCCCTCGGGAACAGATTCCACCACCTGGGGATGCTCCTCTTGTCCCTGGCCCTGTCTGCAGCTGGCAGGGAGCAGGAAGAGCCGAGTGGCTCGGGCAGACCTACTTTCAAGGCTTTAATCCTTTTTGCTTAAAGAATCTTTTTTTTTCTCTCCCCTCTCTTTCTTTTTTTCCCTTTCTTTTCCTTTCCGCGCAGCAAAGATGGGGTCTGATCAGAGGAGAGACGCAGGGAGCTGACAAGCTGCGGCGTACGGAGAGAAAGGAGAAAGAAATACATATTTATTACCCTCAATTATTAAAAAATAGATAGCAGCAGATCTTAGGCCCTGGCAGAGGCACTGCAGAGTCGTTTGTCTGAGGACTATTTTGTTTTTTAAATTCCATTGAAATTATAATACGCTGGGCTTGTTAGCACAAACACCCCGGCATATCCCTGCCGAGGGGGGATCATCCCAACCCCTCTCCTGGCTCTGCTGTGCTCCCCGCAGGGTGGCTGTATCCAGCACCCGATGGGATGCCGAATTTGCAGGCAGCGGGGAGGGAGGGCGACTCGGGGAGGCAGGAGCTGGCAGTGGATGCAGCCGGCAGTCTTTGTCCCCCTCTGCCTTCATCCCAGGGGATCAGAAGGGCTCTGCCCTGCGCAAACACATTCCCATGCCTAAATGCACACAAACACCTGGCTGGGCAAAGGTCCTGTGGACAAGATCTCACCCAGGTCACCACGGGCCAAAAAGGCCAGCGATATTCTCCGTGCCCAAGGATGGGCTCTTTGCACCCCTCGGGTGGCAGCATGGGGACCCCGTGGTCACGGGGATGGGGTTTCCCCAAGCAAACCAATGCAAACGCTGGTGCAAATGCAGCTGGAAAAAATAGAAAGCGGTTCCCAAGTGCGGCACACGGGGCTGGCGGAGCCGCTGGCACCTCCCCTCCGCTTGCAGGGCTGCTCCGTAAGGAGCCCTGCCAGAGCAGCAGCAGCCAAATTCCCTCCCGCCGCGGCTCCCCGGTAAACAACGGCTGCTTCCTCCCCGTGGGACGGTGATGCCGGGACTTGGGGAGCACATGGAGCACCTCTGACCCGCTCCAGCTCCAGCACCACGCTCTCCCCACAGACAGGATCTCTTTGGATGCCGTGGACCACCGTGGACCCACAGCCTACTGTGCCACCACCTCTCCAGGGCCAAAACCCGCTGCCATCCCATCCTGCCGGCCATGAGAGACACGACCCTGAGTGGAACCAGCTTTTGGCACCGGGAGCCACCAGAGCAGTCACGGCTCTACCAGCCCAGGCAGGAGCATCTCTAAAAGCTGCTCACCAAAGCTGGGCTGACTCAAAGCTGCCGCGCCGGCTGCGAGCCGCTGTGCCAACACCACCGGGAAGCAAGCAGCCAGCGGGCACATATGCTGTTAAAAAGGAAAAGGAGCTTTCTACACCAAATGGAGCATTTTCTGCTTAATAACCCCCAATCCTAATCTGCGCAAAGAAGATTGTCCCCCGCATCTCCCCGTCCTGCATCTGCCGCTCGCTCTGCCCGCACTTAACACCGGAGCAGAGCCACGGCTGCCCCGTCAGCACGTGCCCTTGGCAGAAAAAGCAGGAGAAAGATCAGCCACTGGGAAAACAGGCGATGCCTGGCACTGGGCACATCTCCTTTGTCAGCACTGAGCCTCCACCATTTGTCATCAGTAAAAATAATATTCCTAAAAGTGTCCCCCCTGATTGCCGGGCGGCGGGCGCAGGGCTGTGGGTTTCCATGGTGATGCTGTTCCGCAGGGATGGTACAGGGGGATCGGTGGGATTGGTGCTTCCTCCATTTGGGAGATGGGACATGGTGTTGACATCCGGAGCGAGGACAGCACCAGCCCTGCTGCTGGCAGAGGATCCTGAGGCTGAGCCAGCTCGTTCCACCTTGGGCTTGAGCAGCGTCACCCAAAATAGCAGGGAAAGAGCACCCTCGCCGGAAAGGACATGGATGCTCCTGCATCCCACTGGTGCTCCTGAGGCCATGCCCTGCATCCCTGCCTGTGCCAGTACGTGGACCCCTGGCTCCTCCTCAATGACTCCCACCAGCATTCTGCTTGCTCCTGGCCTCATGGCTCTTCCTGCGGCCTCCCACTTGTTGGCTCTGCTCTTAAATCAGACTCCAGCCTCCTTCAGTGGGTCCCGAATGAGGGCAACACCTCGCCCATCCCAACCTGCTGGGAACCCAAACAACAGCCACCGTTGCTGGGGTGTGGGTGCCTGTGCTGCTGCTGCTCCACCAAAGTGCTCTGAAAACATAATCTGCTGTTAATAACCTGAGTCTATACCGATCGTGGCTAAACCCTGGAATTGCACTTTGCAAACAAAGCCCAAGTTTTTGCCTGTTTGGGGAAGACTGGAGCAGCTCCCTGGGGTGGGGATGGGGAGCAGTGTCACCCAGAGGTGCCCTAATGTGGGGCAGAGCAGGACAGGTGGCTGCCCCAGCGACGTGGGGCTGAAGTGGCCGTGTCCTGGGTCACTCCTCTGCAAGGGGGGCTTTGCCTCCACGCTCCCGCAGGGGCACTGCTGGCAGCTGGGGACACCCCACTGAGAGACACCCCTGGCCACACCTGGCCACCACATTGTCCCTCTAGGCTCCAACACTTCCCTGCCTGGTTTTTGCCTTCAAAGAAGATTTTGGCTCTTTCTGTCAAAACCCATCATCACTCCAGTACTTTCCAGCAGCCCAAGTTCCTGCCCGGCCCCAAGGCAATGACATCCCACTCACGGCCTCATCCTGCAAACCACGGAGCCCCACTGCCTGTGGTGGCAGCCTGTGCCACCGGCTCCAGCACCACCAGGTGCTTCAGGGAAAGATGGGTGTGAAATCACACCGGAAAATGAATATTTTTACGTCTCCCCGGCAGGTTCACTGATGTTTTTAGGGCAGCGCTTTGAGGCCACCTGGAGTGTCACCCACAGCCTCCAGCACCCAGATGGGACTGCGGGGCGCCGGGTGCGGCATTTTCGGCAAAAGGTGGGAATAACATTCAGCCAAGAGTGGCCACGGCTCTGACCCTGCCGGGCTCCATCAGTGCAGGTCACTGAGCGGCGACGGCTCCTTCACATCCCAGCTCCGACTCCAGGTCTAGGCAGGTCTCATCTGCTGAGCCCTCCTTGCTCCCCCCAGCACCACGGCAGGGACAGCCTGGGCCGCATCCTGACCCCCCCCCCTTGCTTCACCGGGCACAGAGAGCTTGTGGCTTCCTATCAGCTCTTTAGGAAATTAAACTTTTATAAGCAGAAAGGTTTCTGGGCTCTTGGCTCCCCGGTGCAAGAACCGCAGTCCAGCCTGCGCCTGCACCCTGCCCACTGACTGCTGCCCTGGCAGGGAGGGATGGAGGCTGCATGCCCCGTCCATGGGCTGAGCGATGGAGGGCACAGGGATGTGGCTGTCCATGACCTTGGTGTCATCCTTGACCTGGAAATCTCCTTCTCCTGCATCGCCAGTATTGCACTCCTGCCTGCGGCTGCCTGCGGTCACCTCTGGCAGGGCTGTGACACCCTCACCCAGGATGGAGCTGCACCCCACGCTGTCACCCACTGTCACACCACCAATGACATCCCAGTGCACAGAATCCACCCTGAATCCCACCAGTGTCTCCACAGATGAAGCTCACGGGGCACAGGAGGCCCAAAACGCCCCCAGGAATCGCAGCACATCCCCGGCCATGCTGCCACCATCCTGCCACAAACGACTGTGCCCGTGTGGCACCGCATACAAAGCCGTCCCCTTGGAGCTGCTTCCCTTGGAGCTGTCAACCACAGCTCACCTCCTGCTGCTCCGAGCCCTGACACGTCCCCCAGCCTCAACCGCGGTCCCCGGCAGTGGGACGTGGAAGGCGGTGGCAGTGCCACCACCAGCCCGCGCTGCCTCCCACCAGCACAGCCTTGCGTTGCCACCATCCTCAGCAACACCAGCCGCCCCCGAGCCCCGCGGAGGGGTTTGGCCCCAGCCCAGCGCCCCGGCAGCAGCTGTCCCCATCTCCCCTCGCCTCGTGAGGACACGTGGGGTGTCCCCTCTGCACCCCGCTTGGGGCAAATCCTGGGGACCAGGACCCCCTGCCTGGGGACACCTGGCCACGGTGAGACAGGGAGGGGAGAACCTGTCGGCGGGATGGAGGCCTCCTCTAACTGCCTGTTGAATTATTCAGGAACGGTATTAACTTATAAATGAGTGTGTTTGACTGATTTTGTGGTTGATGTACAGATAAATTCTAATGAAAGACAGCTACAAGATTTTAAATTATTAATTAGACTGCCACTTAACAAAGCCTATTTGGCACTCTATTTCCTTGCTTAACAAGACAAAAACTTTAAGAATAGGTTTTGCTTTAGCCCACAGGCTCTTCAATTTGCATTTTGTTTTTCTAGCTCCACAAATGAAAGCTGTAGATCTTGACCTTAACAGGCTACCCCTGGTGGGATCCAACCCTGTCGACAGCCTCACTGCCTGCCTCCACCTCAGGCTTCCAGTTTTCCCAGCCTGGATGATGCTTTTTCGCCAGCCGGCAGCATCAGGGCTGAGAATCCAGGCTGGAAACCAGGACTGCTCCGAGGGCTTGGGGTTTATTTTCAAGTCATCCAGACCAGTTGGGTTAATAACACCAAACAAAGCTGAGGTGGGAGCCAGAGAAAGGAGCATCCGAGTGCGAGGCCCCACAGCCGCAAGGTGACATTTCCCCCACTGTGAAAAAGCATCCCTGGGGTGGCAGCGGGGGCTCTGCCCTGCCTGGGGGTCCGCACCCCAATGCAAGGGGTGTGTGCACAGCGCTGGCACCTTCTCCCACTGCTGGAGCCTCGTTGGAGAGGGGCATGTGCTGGTGGTGGCAAGGGCTGGGCCTGGGGCTGTGTAGCCTTCCCCTCCCCGGGGCACGGGACAGGTGTGGGGGGTCCACCTAGGGTCCCCTACACGGCATTGCTGTCCCTGGCATCTCCCTGGGACTGGCCCCGGGTGCAGAGGGGCCGGAGGTCCTGTCCCCCACCACCGTCCCGGACCCCCGGGAGGGCCGGCTGCTCCCCTCGCTGTGATGTCACAAAGCTCCCCGATGATGTCCCAGGCGGTTGCCATGGAAATCGCGTGATGTCACAGCGGAGCGATTCTCCTCGGGGGGGGCGGAACGGGACGGCTCGCCCCAACTTCCCCGTCGAACCCCCCGCGCTTCCCGGTGAGCCCCGTTTCCCGTTCGCACGCCCTGAGGGACGAGAACCGGCCCCCCCGCGCCCGCCGCAGCTCCGCTGCTTCCGGGACCCGCCGTATCCCGGTGCCCGCGGGACCGCCCGCGTCCCCGGTCCTGCGGGACTCGGCGCCTGCCATGCCTCTCTCCGCTCCTCCCGGTCTCCCGCCTCCCCGCTGCGCTGCGCTCCCGCCGGTGCCGCTCCCCGGGGGGTGCCCGAGCCTCGGTGGCGGCGCCGGTAACGCGGTGGCGGCGGGGGGCGCCCGGCGGCGCGGCCCCAACTTCGGCGGGGAGACAAACTTCGGGGCCGGCCCCGCTGCCCCCGGTGCCCGCGGCAGCCGGTG